>JALLBE010001075.1:0-11895 GCA_036939795.1 Thalassiosira mediterranea
AAGATCATACACGCCAGAGCCTACCGACACGTCTCACGCAAGTAGCCGGATGAAACTAGTAAAAATATACGTAGGAACTCTTTTTGACCAAACGCGACGTCGCCTGAGCATTGAGCATTCAGCGGAGAGCGCCCGCCGCGCCAGCTCCAGCACGCTCAACGACAAAGAGAGAGAGAGAGAGAGCAGGCGTCCGCGCGATGAAGATCTCCGCAGCCCTCGCCGCGGCGGCCTGCGCGACGGCTGCGGTCGACGCCTTCCAGGTCCCCCCTCGCGCGCCCGCCGCCGCATCGTCCGTCGTCGTCATCGTTGGCCGTGCGGGCGGAGGGGCCGGGTCGGCGAGGAGGACGGCCTCCTCGGCCCTGTTCGAGTCCGCGGAAGACGAGGCCTCGTCTTCGTCCCCGTCGGACGCCGGGCTGGAGGAGCTGCAGAGAGAGCTGGCCGAACTGAGAGAGTCGCTGGACGCGGCGAGGACTCGGCGCGATGGCGCGCGTGAGGACGTCGATCGCCTCAGGGAGGAGAGGGAGGAGACGATAGTGAGGACGGACGAGGTCATTGCCCAGTTGAAGGAGGGGCTGAGGTGAGCGCACTCCGTTGGAGTACCCGACTTGGGGTCGGTGAATGAGTTTTCATTCATTTGTTTATGGTTATTGCCCCCTTGCTCACTGTTCATCATGATACATCGCATGATCGCGCAGCGAGGCCATGACGGACCTTTCGGACCAGCTCGAGGGAACGCAGGACGGGGCGCGAAGGGCGGCCATCAACACCCGGTCGGAGATAGCCGGGATACAGGCCGACGCCAAGGAGCGCGAACTTAAGATGAACGAGGAGATAGGCGAGCTGGAGGACAAGCTCGCCGCCCTGCGCAGGGAGGCGACCAGAGCGGGGAAGGAGAGGGACGCGGTCCAGAAGTCGATAGACAGGGAGGCGAGGAGGGTGAGGTCAGACTCGATCAAGCAGGCGGAGGAGGAGCGGTCTGCCAGGCTTCAGGAGAAGAAGGATCTGAGGGCAGAGAAGTGGGACTTGCAGAACAGGATCGAGGCCGCCGAACTCGATGCCCTCCCCAGCAAAAAGGAGCTAGAGGACGAGAAACGCATCGCACTCCCCAAAATATCCGCCTTGAAAAACGCGCTGGAGGGGATGATGAAGCGTATGAACGATAGAAAGGATGACCTAAAAGAGCAGAGGGGAGCAAAGGAAATGTTCTTCGATCAAAACCTCAAGGCATTGAAGAGGGAGATGAAGACAGAGATAGACGTGGCCAAAAGTGTTTCCGAGAAGGAGATGGCCGACGAGGATTTGAAGCTGGCGGAGGCTACCGCCAATTTTGCGGAGGAATTGGCTGCCAAGGAGGCGGAGCTCATCAAAACTTCGGAGATGGCAAACCAGCCGGTTGAGCCGCTGGGCGTGCCTGTGATAGAGCAGGCACGGAAAGACAGGATAGAACTCTACCAACAGAAGGTCGAGGCCGTCACGAAGATGAGGAGGGACGGCGCAGAGGCGGTGCGGGCCGCCGCCGACAGCCTCGAGGCTCTCCGGGAGCAGTACGACGCCGAGGTGGAGAACGAGCTCTGGAACAAGAAGAGGGAGGAGGCGTCGCAGGACCGCCGCCTCAAGCGGGAGGACGAGCGGCGTGGGAGGAGGGGGGACCAGCTGAGACGCGAGCGCGAGGAGGTGGCGACGACCCTGTCGAACCTGATGCGCGACGAGCGCGAGGCCGCCGAGTCCGAGATGAAATCCATCCAAACGGAGAGGTCCAACGCCCTGGCGATGAGCGTGTCGCGCACGCGGGCGGCGACGAACGAGATACAGACGGTGCGATCCAATGTTGTGTTCGTCACGGACGAGGTAAACAGGCTCAGGACGACGAGCATGAAGAACGATTCGAGGCTGAGTGAGCTGGAGGAGGAGAGGGGAAGCTTTCGGAGGCAGGTGCGGAGGACGGCGAGCGTGGCGATCGGGAGGATCTTGCGAAGGGGGGATGGCAAGGGCAAGCAATGATACGGACTTGTGATATTGTACTTGTCTTTCTAGGGCGCGAAGTTGTTGGGGACGTGGCCCAGATTTGATATAAGGTTATCAGTTCAATTCCCATGTTATCGTCACAGATGTGTGTGTCACCCCAGAACACACACGTTCGGTGTTGCCACAATTTCGGTTGATCACTCTGACGTGATGTATTGCACGCTCGTTCAGGGATGACAAAACTTTTTGATACGATAACAATGTCGACTGTCAGTCAAAGACCTGCCCTCCCTTCTCTCTCTGAATTACATGTCACACATGCCGAGAGGCACTCTGGAGAGGCAAGACACAGATTGGGCAGATAGAGGATGAGGGTGCCGGAAGTGGCCGTGCCGGAAGGGTTGGTAGATAACATCGAACCAAAGGATTGTATTCGATCACGATTAGATAGGTTGGTGTTACTTGATAACAAAAGTATGGATTGCATCAAGATTGCATAAAGCATGCATCGTTATGTGTACCATTCGCCGTAGTAGAGATTTTGACCTCTCGTGCGAACCCCGGTCGGCCCTTCGGTTTCGTTCGAAACGTTTTCATGACGTGTTCGATGACATCCAATTTCAAAAAATAATTTTCATTTTCAAATTATTGAGTGCAATGCTATGTGAAAATATTTCAAAATTCGATTCGATGTCAGTCGTCATCCGTTGAGTTTTCGTTGGGGAGGACCAATGAGTATCTAGTACTAGTTCCTACAGGTGGGAGGTGTCAAGTTCGTGACACTTTCTTTTGGGTTATTTGGTTATTTTTCAAACTACGGTCGAAGGTAGTGCAGGTACGCAGGTACAATAACTTCGTCTAACAAAAAGCTCTACTGGCCAGAATGGTACATGTCACATCAACATAACTGGCGCGATAGAGGTACCATATACAATATTGTACAACTCATAACGAAGGTCGGTCAAAAGCTACCAAGTGAAAGTTTCTCCTCGCTGCACGAAGGTTCTCCTTCCTTTCACTTAGTCACGCCTAAAAATGATGGATAGGGTTATCGGTACATTTGATCGCACAAGGCTTGGCAAGCTCAATTAGATTGTACGATAGTCACAACCTGTCACAACTCACATCTCTCTAGAGGTCGTACCATATATCAGGTCGTATCTCTCTTCCTCTCTCTCTCTAGACTCCGTCCTCCACATGACAGTCTAGGTATGACAGTGTATCTAGTTCTCTCACTACATATTATTTTGTGAATGAAGTAGCCCATGTCCTTGGAAGTGGATAGCCATCCCTTCGCTTGGTCGCACTTAGTCGAGTGCACGCTACATCCGAGTGCACGCTACACCCAAGCTACATCGAATATGTTGTACCATACCAAGACGGTGATGTTGGTGTATGCAAAAGCTATGCAAGCTTATGCAAGAGAGTGGGAGAAGGATTCAATGCAAAGCTGGGAACAGCTGGGAAAATTGTGGCAAATAGTGATGCGCCTCACTTGATATCATTTTTCGCCACTCTCTAAGCCCGTTCCATTGCGACGAAGAGTCATGGATGGACCATCAATCAATGCCTGCGCCAACACTGGCGAAGGAGAACAAAGCAGCGTGACTAAGCCCCCCATGAATTCCATTGATACCAAACTAGCAGACCCAGAGCCGGAGAAGCAAATCAATGTGGCGGACATCAGCCAAGACACCTTGGACTCCATTCGGGTTCGAGATCCCTTCATGTACTATTCCATCCCCGCGGTGATCAGTGCCAAGATGCTTTTGAAAGAGATAGACACATCAAACCTCGGAACTTCCGGGCTGAATGGGACCTCTACGCAGACGATTTCTCGCAGAACCTGCATTTCGTTCGAATGCCACTCTGACTTGAGGCTTATGATCGAGCGATTGAACAACTACTGGCTGATCGTGACAGTTAGTTCGGACAAAGACCCAGCGTACCAGTTGTCATCGATTGCTCATTGTGTACAGATGTGTGAAGCAGAGCGGGCAAGACACCATGTAATGGGCGCAGCATTAAGACAGATCTAGTCACAAAAGAGTTCAAGCGGAATGACCTCATCCTCGATGATTTATTTGCTTATGGTGGTGATGCATATGATCTAGCGATTGAACTACAACAGGCTGATCGTCGCAGCTCATTTAAACTATGACCAAGAATACCATTCGAACGATAATAACAGGACGTCGCAGCTGCAGGGATCCTGAAGTGCCCCTGCTGTCGCTACAGGAATAGGTCAACTCGACGAATGAGAAAGGTCAACCAGCCTGGCAACATTTGTAAAGGGGGCGCTTGATACAGGGCTCAGATCTGTGATGATGCAAGACGCAGCAGACCACTCGTCGCGGGCACGCTCACTGCAGACGTTCTAAGGGCACACCCTGATATCGTCGGTAGCCACCAATGTAGCTACAAGATCCCCTGTCCATACCGAAATGAAACTTCGACTCAAAGTATGCCGAGGGTGTGCATTTGCATCATCGTGTCGTATCTTTTCTGCGCGCGATGTTCCTATAGAGACTGAGCTCAAGGTCTGCATCAAGCAGACCTCTGGGCTCGGCCATGTTCTGTGGGCTCGGCATCGCTCATTCTTCTTCGATTTAATCCAATTGCAAAGACCCACTTAACTGCACCATCAAGCATACTATCTCCAAACATTGAAACCTATCCTTCCCTTGAGGAAGCTCTCTTTTGTGTCTAACTTCTTATGGTAGTCAAGAAAATGTTGCTTGGGCCTCCCAGCGATATATACTCAATATGGAATCAATTGGGAGCTGGACGCACAGCCACCGCTACATCCCCTCATCGACACCATCAGTAACAACAATATGTGACCAAGTGGACACATCGAACACAACTTCGAACTTGCTTGTATTGCAGCTTTGATCGCAGCTTGGATCGCAGCTCTTGAGTGCGCATCAGGTGGCATTTTGAGTCCCCCATAAGTCGCATGGGTGTTCCAGATTGGATGATTGCTCAATAGCTCCTGAATATTTCACTTCCCAACAAAGCTCGCCGAATCTTCCACGTTGACGATTCATTTCCTTTTAAGCTCTCTTAAGTAATGACGTTATCGTTAAAAGCACGTCCTCGACGCGTAGAGAGGACATAGAATAATAGATATGAATGAAGTAAAAGACACAGACACGCGAGGCCACAGACTCCTTGCGCGCGGAAGGTTGTAATTGGTATAGAGCACAGCTGATATAACATCCCGTGAGGCCCAAGATGGAGGAGCGATGAGCTTCTCGAGACCAATTCTTGACCTCCTATATTAGGACAATACGGCAGCATGACCTCGCTCTGGGAGTATCTACATGTTTCTCAAGGAGCCAATCATGCCGTCCACGGCAACAAAAGTTGAATGGCCAACTCATCGACGGAAGCCTCCCATCAATGCCATGGAGACCATCACCCCCAGGAGCAATCCGACCGTACCGCCTTCTCGTCCACCCAAGCTCGACGCGCCGTTCGCCCTCGCGCCATCCCACACCGTAACGCTCTGGAACAGATGATTCCCCGCCTTTCCGGCTTTGGTACCCATATCGGCATCCTCCTTCTCAGCCTTGCCCTGTAACGATTTCGCCGCCTTGGTGGATTTGGAGGCCTTTCCGGATGGCCGAGACTCTTCCTCTTCCTCAAAGGTTGCCTTGGCAGACTTAGCTGATTTGGCTGACGACGATGTCGCCTTGGAGGATTTTCCCAACTTGGATCCCTTGGAGAAGATTGGATTCTCTGGACTCGGACCGGTGGAAGTTCCTCCCGAGGTATCGTGATCGTCATGGTGCTCCTCGTGTTCATCATCCTCATTATCCGACGTGCCGACAATGTCATCATCCGCCGGGACAAAGGGAGGCACCACGAGCAACGAAACCTCGAACGTTGGCGCGGGCGTCGTGGGTGGGATCAACGAAACCGCCTCCGTGGGAGGAGGCGTGCTCACAACGTCCATTGCCGGGGGAGGAGTATCGCCTACCGGAGGCGGAGTAGGTACCGGAGCTGGCGTGGGAGGCATCGTGTCAAACTGTTCCGACATGACTGGAGGCGGCGTGCTGGGCATATCGGTGGTCATGACGGGAGGTGGAGTACTACCTGAACCGATCGGTGGCCGGGTAGTGACCGGTGGCCGGGTATCAAATTCGCCGGCCACGGGGAAAGGCGCATCCTCGAATTCTGCCCCCACAGTGGGGGTATCACCCATGGTAACCTCCATGGTAGGTGCAGGCGTCGGAGCCGGGGTAGGAGCAGGCGTGGGATTAGGAGTTTCCACTTCTGCAACAGTAGGTGAGAAGCTGGGCAACTTCGTAGTCGGTTCCGGCGTATCAACAGTCGGGCCCGGAGTATTCGGTGCCATCGTCGTACTGCCCTCCGTAACGCCAACGCTCGGAACCTCGCTGCTCGCCATCGAAGGCATGCTGCTACTGGCCGCAATCGGACTATAAGTCGGTATGGGAGTCACGACCACACCAGTACTGCTCGCAATCGACGGAGCCGCGCTGCTCGCCACGGTCGGGCTGTAAGTCGGTATGGGAGTCTCGACCTCCCCCGTCGTCGGACTGTACGTGGGTATGGGCGTGACCCCGGGGGGTGCGGCGAGGGGGGGACGGGTCACGGCCGGCAGGACTATGGGGGGACGCGTCGCCTGGAGGACGCGACCGTCCGCGTAGTACTCGCGTCCGTACTCCTCGTCGTCATTCGCCCGTACTTCGGTCCGCCGCCGCGTCTCGGCCGATCCTGCCGCCAGTGCATCGCTGACGGCTAGCGCCGCGACGGCGCAAGCGAGTACTAATCTCATGGTGAAGGAGCAATCTTTTGTTCTGCCGCTATTTCCCTCAGTGTCTAGATTGATCTGCACTGTGACGATTGCAGGAGACGCATCCCAATACGATGATGATTGCAGTGATCCTTCTGTGCTTCTTGGTGGGTCGGTGGCCCGCAAGCAAGAGGGACAAGAGGTGACAAAAGGTGCATCAAAGTTGGCTTCGAACACCTCGAACGGCTCGATAAACGGATCTCTTGGTGCACATCACATGCTCCATTTTTTGTCCATCCGAGAGAAGTCCATTTTTGAATGGCATGAAATCGAATTCAAAGAAATGTGTCGGTATCTTTGCAGGCAAAAGCAAGCGTCCACAAAGTAATTCCGAGGTCGACATGGTCTTGTTTGCAAAAAGCAAGCGGAAGCGCGAAAGAAGGGATCGTCTTGGCGCCAGATTGGGACCACAATGCCGATTCAAATGAGGCATGTAGGAATTAAATATATCTATGACTCCAATCCATTCTGGAACTCGTATTATTATTTGAAGTCTTACCCATTCAACAGAGGAAATGATACAAGTTTATTTTCAATTCAAATCTATTTGAATCATATTAAATGATGACATACACCAACCCTTTCAACGTAGGAATTAATTATTCTGAGTTTCTCCTCTTTCAAATGAGGTGAATGAAGATGCCCAACCCAAATAAACTTGACCGTTGATTCGACTTTGTGGCGGGCTCCGAAATGGATGGCGCGTTTGCCTTCTTTGAAGCATCGTGCTTCTTGATTTGACGGGGCGGCCGGGCCAGCGAGTCGCCAGCCAGGGGGTGGGGTGGGCGACGGGCGCCGGATCGAATCTGCTGAGGGTCGAGCTTGCAGGCGACGGCCTCGTGGAGAGCACCATGGAAGGGCGCTGGAGGAGCTCGATGGGTACCTGAAGTTAGCCCACATCTTATGTTTATGCAAAGACGCAAGGATCTTGAATTCCAATTGCATCTCTGAGCCCATATCCATCATCTGCCTTGACCGTCGAAGCATCTTTCTCATTCAATCGAGACTTTATATACAGACACCATGAGGAGGCCAAGAACAAGCAGCGCAATGATCGCCGGGGCGGTCCTCGCCCTCGCTCCGCAAATGATCCTCGCTCAGGAGGATGCAGCCGCCGTCCCAGCGACTCTTCCAGCGACAGCCGAGGATGCTGCCGTCCCTGCGACTATGCCGGCCATGCCGACCACGTGCTCGTGCTCCCCCACCGTCTTCTCTTTTACCATCATACTCGACGGATCATGCGACAAGAACGACATCGCCGAAAACCCGGGCATCGACGGATCGTTCTGCTTCGTCGAGGAGGGTGTGGCGCTTCCTGCCCCGGTGGGCACGGCCGAGGAGGAGTTGGCACAGAGTGAAATGCCGGTGATGTGCTCCTTCTGTCCCGACGGATTGTTGGATCCGGGCTTCGTGCTTCCCACCGATGCCGGAACTACCTGTGGACAGGCTGCCGAGTTAGCTGCAACCCTGACCCCGGAGGACGAGAACTGCGCCACCGTCCAGCTCGCCGAGCAGCTTTGTTGCGTCGCCGAGGAGGAGGCCCCCGTCCCTGCTACCCTCCCTGCGACCGAAGCTGATGCCGCCACGACCGAGCCCGTCCGTCGCCGTCGCCTCCAGGACGAGACCACTGGAGAGGAGGTCGAGGTCACCGCCGAGGTCACCGCCGAGGTCACCACCACCGAGGAGCCCGTGCCCGAGAACCCCATCGAGGTCGACCCCAACGCCGTCGTGGAGATCGTCTCCGTCCAATTCCTCGAATTCGACACCTCTGGCGATCTCACCGTGATAAACCAGGACGACACCTACGCCGACGTCTCCCTCGCCGACGGAGATCGCCTCAAGTTCTACTCGGCAAGCAGCTTCCTCGATACCTCCCTGCCGCTCGAGGATCAGATGTCAAACCCCGCCCTGGTCCCCGGCGGAGCCTCCGTGATTCTGTACGGCAAGACGGCTGGAGGAGAGATCGTGAGGAACAGGTTCTTCTGGATTTACGACATGAATTGCGGACGTGAGAACTCGCCGGTGAACACTGGGGACAAGATCGGATGGGTCCGAGTGGTGAGTTCATGTATTGGAAGTGCACTAGTGGTGGATGTTCCTTGGATTGCAGTGACCAGTATCATGCTTCGTACCTATCTTTGCTCGTTCGATACCTTTTGTCTCACATGTTAACNCCCTGCTCAGCCCGACAATCCCACCATCGCGCCCCGCTCCAACGAGCCCACCCTCACGCCCACGGTTAGCCCCACCGGCAAGCCCTCCATGTCCCCGGCCATGAGCATGAGGACTGTTGCGCCCACCACCGCTGGATCGAAGATCACGCCCCATCCCACACACGGTTCCGACGGATCCCCGGCATTCAGCAAGAGCGGGAAGGGACCCAAGACACACAAGCCGAGCGCCAAGTCAACGAAGGCGACGAAGTCGTCCAAGAGCTCGAAGAGCACCAAGGCCACGAAGCACTCGAGCTCATCCTCGAGCGGGGACATGATGGGAAAGACTGGCAAGGAATTGCCGGAGGGATACTCGACTTATCCCAACATGGAGAGGCTGTCGGAGGTCGATGTCTCGCAGCTCAACGCTGCCTCGTCGAGCAGTTCGTACGGAATGGGACTGTTGCTGATGTCGCTGGTGGCCAGCATGCTGATCACCAGGCATTAAGGGTTTGCGTCCCATCCTGTAGGTCTGTGGGCGGTGCCTGAGAGATATGTCAGGAATGCTACAAATATGAGTCGATATACCAGCACGGGTTGGCCGAGTTTGTAGCAGTGGTAGAAAAGGATGAGACTGAGAGAGTGAGGAGTTTTGGTTTGAAGTTTGGAGCTCATAACATTTCATATGCGCGCGTGCTCCGCTGTTGGCTGATTTGTGTTGCGGAGCACGTCTCTATTTTGCAAAGTCATCGTAAGTGTTGTAAAAAGACAAATTAAGAGGACAACAGGTACTTGATTGAGGAGTCAGAGAGGGAGATATTGATGGGACAGTGGCTGCACTTGATCTGTATAGTTGGCATCAACGCGTACAGCTTCCTCAGATGTGTAAATGATGAAGTCTTCGTTTATCAAATAAGCAGGATCGCACTAAGACAAGCAGGCTTTGTTATCTTACCAAGTTACCGTGTGCCCGTCATGCTTTTCTCCACCACGTCCTTGGACAAAGCACGATCCGTTCACCAAACATGTGAACTGAGGTCCTTGAGGAAGAAGTTAGGGGAGAAGAGGCGAGGATGTCACCGTAGCGGAATTGTGAATTTTTTGACCAGCAATGTTAGCTCTGTTCATTACCTAGATACATAATAAGATATTGGTCTGCTATGAGAGAGCGGAAAAGCGGCCTGGCTGGCGAGAGATGACTTTGTCTCACGCTCTTCAGAGTAGGACACCATGGCAACAATTTTGTCAATCCAAGATCTACAGGGGCGATCAGAAAGCTCACTGTGTCCAGGAAGCCCATGTCGTCATCAGGGTGTAGAAACTGGGATGCAGAGATAGCAACGTTTCATGAGATCGACAGTTCTTGAATGCCATTGCCCCAATCTCCCCTCGCCCCTCCTTGAGCACCACGACCTCCAACTGGGAACAATCTTGGAATGCACCATGTCGAAGAACTCCTGATGCTCCTCAGAGACTCACACCTGCAGAATGCCCCTTGCTCGATCTTTTGTAGTCCCTCATTGAGCACTACAACCTCTAACTCTTGGTTAACGCATGTACACACCACCACATGTACACCATGGCTCTTCTTGAGAAAGTGCTCTCAGTGGCAAGAACTGACTGCAGATATGTTTCAGCTTGATATCACCGCTCTTGAAATTTGCAGACAGTGTTTTGACCATAGTTTTGACTGGCAGCCTGTTATCACGGATCTACCTGCTCGCTTGATCTGACATTTCAGCTCAAGAGGAGCACCCGCAATTTGTGGGTTGCTTTTTCATTTGGATTGTGGCTATGAGCTGCTAACTTCAACTGCACCTGATGCTTTGTGCTCTTATGTGTCATGTTATGGTAGATAGTGTGGATGCGCAAGTGTACAAACATGTTTTAGAATTACGTATCGTGGTAGCTAGCTAGAGAGATTTGAGACCCCAACGTAAGAATAATTGGCGCAAAAGTAATACTTCTCAATACAACCATTTCTGTTTCAGCGTTCTCTGGCCCAAAAGGGCACGGTGTCTCCAGCGTTTAACCTCCACGGTGTCTCCAGCGTTTAACCTCCTAGGCGATTTGAACCCGACTGGTAATGCCCCTGATATCCATGTCTTGGTTCGTCGTTGTCTTCCAAAGAAACATTGCAAATGCTAATATCCATCATTGGACCTGCCTCAACCGAAGCATCCATTTTTGCATGATTTAGTATCTCGAGTGCAAAATGGAGAACCGTGCTCACTAAGCTTGTCAACACTCACCAAGTGACCGTGTACCCGCTATAGTTCACGCTATTCTCCACCACATCTTTGGCCAGAGCATGATCCGCTCGGCCGAATCCATAGCTATAACCAAAGATGTGGACCTTCCTCGAATCGTCATCCCGCAGTATCCTCCCCCCGCCCTTGACGCGAATGTCGCGATATCCCGCATCCTTCAACCGCGGTACGAGCTCCTCGGCGACGTTGCGGTGATAGCTGGCGCTCCGCCTGGAGTAGACGAAGATTCGTGGCCGGTCCTTCTCGGCCGTGATGAGGACGTACTTGTAGGCGCCTGGATCGATTGAGACAGCAGGTATGTCATCGTCACCGTGCTCGGCGGCGGCGGTGGCAGGCTCGACTTGTTCGTTGTACTCCGACAACTGAGCTTGCAGATTTGCCGCCTCCCGGAGATCGTGGGCGTTCGTTGTGAATCCAGCGTTGTCGCTCATGGTTGTCTCGCTGAAGTCTGGGGTGAGAAGTGAAGTCTATATTTGTAACTGGCAACGACGGACGACGGGATCTTCAACGCCAGCCTCTTGTCTGCAACGTTGCAATCGCTTGCAATGATGGCCTTTCATCGGGCCTCTATCACGACTTATGGCATCCCCTGCTTGCCCCGATCAACTTGCCCCACCATGCATCGTGTTCGATGTTCACCGTCCCCAATGTCGCTTCCGCAGGCTTCCGCCCATCGCCCATCCTG
>JALLBE010001076.1:0-20175 GCA_036939795.1 Thalassiosira mediterranea
ATTGGACCTGTGCGACAACCTTTCCCAATCGCCGGCGGTGGACGTCATCGTCAGGACGTTGGAGGCCCTGCCGGACGAGGGGCTGGTGTACGTGGGAGCGGATCTGGTGGGGGGAGGGGTGGGAATGCTGGGACGGTGGTGGGAGAACGGCGTGGGGGGGATGGTGGAGGACGTGGTGGACGGGATCAATTTGGACGGGAGGTACTCTCACCTCCCCCCGGAGGAGGAGGAAGGCGAGGAGGAGAAGGAAGAGGCCGAGCATGGCGTCCCGAACGTGTCGTCGCGGCCGGTCGCTCGGCGGGCCGTCGAGGACGAGAGGAGGAAGGCCCTGCCGGGCATGCCGTGCTGTCCCATCACCGGCCTCCCGATGGTGGATCCGGTCGTGGCCGCCGACGGGCACACGTACGAGCGACGCGCCATCGCGCGGTGGCTGGAGGGGAGCGATCGCAGCCCCCTCACGGGCGAGGCGATGGCGCACGTGGAGCTCGTTCCGAACTATTTGCTGCTGTCGAGTTTTGGAGACGACGGTGGTGGTGATTCCAAGCGGGATGATGATAGCTTGCACGGCCAGGTCGAGGATTTGTAGATGGCGGACCGCACCGATCCACATTTTTCGATACTGTGTGTTCGCTGGTGTGTGCATTATTTGTTATGAACATTATTGTACGATAGGATAGGATCTCGTAGGATTCCATTTTGCCTCGTCTTCATCAATAACATCTCTGATGAACATCATATTTGAGGACCAAGGGAGTTCTCGTATCATGGTAGCAGCGCACAAAGCTCAGTGATGCCTCATCGTTTCGAGCGTGCATGAAGAGACTTGCGTTGCGGCGTCCCGACCTCACGAAAATCCAAACATGATAGTAGAATAAAAGCTTTTGTGGGATGAGTTATTGACACGTTGTTCTTCCCATACAAGCCAAGAACCAATTGCACATGTCTATTGTCCATCGAACATTGCAGTGAACAGCTTGATGAAAGTTTATAGTCTGCAAAGTAAATCGTCGAGGTGATTGCGATCTCACTACAGTCAACTATGTTAGACTGTAAACTTAGGACAATAGTAATCAAATAGCTGGTGGCATCCATTCAGCTGGAGAAACCCGAAACAACCCGCCCTGCACCTACCGTCAGTGAAATCAAGGGTACATCACTAGTGGCACAATACATCACACATCAGAGTCATGGCTGTCTTCAGAGTGTAGCTCGGAACATGCCATGCAAACAGACATATCACCGACTGTATCAATGACAGATAAAGGGTTGCATTCTCTACAAAGCATGTTCTGACAAATATGGCAAAAGCGAACAGGACAGCAATTGTCGCAAAGAGTCCTGTTACATCCCACCCATCCATTGCCGCAATAATCAATTCCAGTGCAAAGCATACATGAAGTCTGTGAACACATGTCGCACTTGGCCGGCTGGGCGCAAATGTCGCAGTATACTTTCTCGCACACTTCGCACCAACCCCCACTACCTAACCTGTGTTCTTCGCAGCAAGACTTGTTGCATACACAGCAGGTGTTTATTTGGATTCCACAAAGCCTTCCGCTTCGTTCAATGAAATATGCTCGGTCAGAGCCTCGGCATATCTCGCCGCATGGCGGGTCGCAGTCAATTTCGTAGTCACAAGTCCAAGTTCGGGAGGCGCGCATCTCATTGTACCTCGACAAGAATGCGCCGAGCGAGTCACTCTGCTCCGATCGCCACTTCTTTGGGAGCTGGATGTGCTTCAGAGAGTTTTCCTCGTCGTCGATGATGCTATCGAGAATTGGAATGACTGCGTCTAAGGAGATGTCCGGATTGGGAACCAAGTCCGGTTTTTCGGGACTGGAGCACTGTCCGTCAGACCAGCCTATGAGGCTGAGATCAATTGATTCCAACACGATAGATCCCTTTAGAGGCGCCAAACCGTGTCCCTTAATTCTGCGACATTCTGTGAGCTTCAATATCTTGAGGGCGTTCACTGCGTCGATGCAGACTAAGATCCCACCTATGTCCTCATCCGTCAACTTCATTGCGAGACTCTTGTCAACATCCTCAAAGTCGAGATATTCCCACTTGTAAGATGTTCTGTAATCCTGTACCTTCCGCCAGTTTGGATTCTTGCAGTTATCGTTACAAGGAATCACCTCGGGTTTCGCAGTGGCGATTACTTTGCTGGCCCTCGAGGGGGGTTTCCGATAGCCCGAGTTGCGCCACCCCCTCGGCGGGGCCGTCATAGCGACGGCGGCCAGCGCACGCTCCGTCTTCGTGAGAAAGTTCGCCACCACTGCGAGGGCCGCATCAGGAAGTCCGACCAGCTCGGTGCCATCCAACAACACGTCTCCAGACCGAGCCTTCTTAGCTGAACGTTCGTTGCATTCTCCGTGCATATTGGTCTGATGATTCGAGTGCAGATTTGAAGGCGACTCGTATGCCGCGGCCATGGTACAGGTTTCTTTTTACGCCGGAGATACCAATCAATCTATTGCAGTGAAGCTGCGTCCTTCAATCGACCCCAACCGGATCGACCCAACCTCCAACGACGGCCGTGCTAAATAGAGCGCGCCGAGCGCCACGCACTTCGACTTCGATTGATTCGATCGTCGCCGGTGGAAGCAATGCGCTCATTCACTCCTCTCACTCTCGCCTTACTCCGCGCTACTACGCTCCCCCGTCCGGTCCGTGCCCGTCCCCCGTCCCCCGTCCCACGGCCTTACTTTCGCCTTTTTATGCGCAATGTCTGATGTCGATTGAGTGTTTCAAGAATAGTGCGCATGCGCACCAAAAATATCCATAATAATACATGGTACTTTTTGATTTATTGCTGAAATCCGGGGGCCCGGGGGGGATAACCAGAGGCCCATGGGAATATGTAACGCTATGTAAACATCAACAACTTCCATCGACCCTGCCTCGGATCTCGGATCTCGGACCGCAACGACCAAAGACGAGTCAAAGAGATGCCTCGAGAGACGTGGCGGTGAGAGCGGAAGCTCGCGACCGACGACGCGGCTGCCATCGCGAAGGCAGGGGAAGAGGAAGGAGGAAGTGGCGGCGGGGCGTGTGATGGATAAGGCCCATTCATCGCAAGATGGACATCTATCAGCGAGCGCGCGAGGACGAGAATATGGCAGGCCGCCACCCCCGGCGATCGTTCGCCGCCCGCGCGGCCGTCCTCCTCGCGTTCCTCCTCTGCGCCGCGAACTTCGCCATGTTGGGGAAGACGACGATGATGGCCGCATCATCGAACGACGCAGATGGTAGCCCATCAGTGGCGGAAGCGAGGAACTTCACGCTCGGCTCGGGTCCAACAACCGAGGGCGACCACGGCGTCGTCGGCAAATCTGTTAATGGCAGCCGGGTGGCGAGCGCAGGGCACGATGAGACCATCGCCGATCCGAGCAGGGCCACAGCTGTTGTCGTCGACGAGGTTGCTGCTGACAAGAAGTTGGAATCATTGCGGTCGGACTACAGCTGCCGACGCCTGCTCGCGCACGAAAGCGGTCGCTGGCGCCATCAAACCCATTTCCGGGGCGCCAACTCTTCGATCCTGGACGACCCACCGGTCCGACGGACGTACTTTCCCAAGGAATTGAGATGGCTGAGGGGGCACGACCTGCCCCCGGACGGGTCGTTCGCGAGGTGCACGAAATCGCACAACGTGCTCATGTACAACAGCCACATCGGGCACCAGTGCGGATGCGGCGTGAGGGGATTCGAGCCGTCTCATTCCGTTTGGGTCCAGAATCGAACCGAGGACGGTCCCACGGACGTTATCGAGGAGCCTCGACGACCGGATGCGGACGGGGGTCGTCGTCCCGACGACAGCCCCTCGGTCCGCCTCGCCAGGGCGGTGGCGAACGCCAACGCCACGCTCTGCTTCGCCGGCGACAGCATCGACTACCAGATATACTACGCGATGGGGAACAACCTGAAGAGGGCGAATCAGCTTCACAAAATGCACGGCAATGGAGGGGGCGGCGGCAAGGGCGACGAGCTGTTGACGGTGATGCAGCGCGAGATACCCGCAATCGGGAGGTACCCGACCGACCCGGGGACGGACGAGGATTGGTTCGTCCGGGGCCTACGGCCGCCGGACGGTGAGTCCCATGTATCGTAATCGATATTGTATATCGTTGCACCATCCTGTCGAACGTCTCCTGACATTCGCCTATCTCGCCGTATGCGCCGCGCGCGTACGTGGGATGTATAAGATCCCGAGAACGCCTTCTTGCACGGCCCGCGCACCAACCCGGGCGGTTCGAGCATGCATTCGATTCTGGAGACGAAGGCCATATTCAGGGAACCGATGAGACGCGCGAGGATACGCTATTACATGACGTACGGTGAGCCCCATCCGACCCCAATATGATTGACAAAATTCATTTGCACGCACGCGATTTGAACCCGGATCCATCGCCCTCTTTCGTTCAGGATGGAGTCCTTGGACTGCTCATTTTTTGGAGGAGTGTAACGTGATCATCATGAATCTCGGTTTGCATTACAAACCGACTGGCAATCACACGGGCAAGGAGACGAGGCGACCCCTATTCGATGACATGCGCGCGGCGATCACATACTTGACGAACTTCACGGCTTCGGCGGACAATCGCGTCGCCGTCTGGCGTTCGGCATTGCCTCAGCATTTCTCTACGAAAGATGGACACTTCACCGGCCCGGGCAAGCTCGGATGGAATCATACGTGCTCGAACATAGACAGGACTTACTTATCCAAACAGCAGGTTTACAATGAAGCTTACGACGAAGCCTTTTTGGCCTTAGGATGCCGCCCAGCGTTCATTGAAAGTACCGGGCATCCTTGTGACCACTTCAGGACTCGCTGCACCGTCAACCCGATGGCAGATGTCGAGTACCAGACAATATATAATTTCTGGAGACAGAACAATTGCACGGATGACATCGATCGGGAGAGGTCGAGGCTGGGAAACTTGAGCGCTACTACTCCTGGGGGACGAGGGGGTAACGTGACCGGAATCATACACCGATGGAGAATTTTTGACCTGTTCGACATCCCGACGGTGCACTCCAAAGACGGGGACTGTTCGCACGTGTGCTACATACCGCAGCTATGGGAAGCCGCATTCGAGCGTTTGTTTCTATTGCTAGAGCCATCACTGAGATCCTTTTGACCGCGCGTACACGTATTCACCTGCTCGCATCTAGTTTGCATACCATAATAACATATGGCACCACGCCAGATTTAGAAGCACAGTCATCTGATCTATTTATCTATCATTTGATAGAGGTGGGCAGGTACTTAGTGCCACTAGAGCGTTGTCAGTGTCCTCTTCAACCAACTGCACCATTATTAGTGTCTTCGTTCATGTATCTAGCTACGCCATTCTAAAGCGAGCATTGAGTAAGTGGCTGCCATTCATTTCCCCGAAGGCATCTTTAAGCGCATCTAACATCCAACCATGGTTGCTACTGCACTTCTCCTTATGCAACGACCAGTCACCTTTCTGGCAAGTAGAGGAGCAATATTGTCGAACATGACATCCACCACATATCATGAAGGAACTGCGACGCTTTCTCAAACCATATTCTTTGTACAGTTCATACCTGTTATCCAAACAAGAGCATGGTATCATCTTACGGTACAATCTAAGAACAGACTGAGCACAGCCATCCGCAACATTCCGATAACGGACGAAATTCATACCGCCGTCCCTCTCTCTGGAATCATAATGATCCAAGAATACTATAATCCCGGCTATCTGTGTAGCCTTTCCAAAGCCGCGTTCAAGGTCTGTGTCATTGAGAAGGCGGTGCATACCCGCAGCAACATAGAGTCCAGTCAACGCACTACGCATTTGATCGTCACTCCACATCTCTGGGTAATTCAACTGCGTGCGCATCATGGCAACCATATTAGTGTAGTAACCACCGACATAAGGCTGGATGATCCTCACCGTGTCGTCGAACAGCTTGTCGAAGTTAACAATTAGTGCTTCGATCTCAGTTGAGGGAGTCGGAATGCCGTGGTAGCATTTCTTCCCCCCCTGCTGCTGCAACTGTTGCCTGTGCTGCTTCTTCCTCGTCTTTCCTTTGTTGAACTTCCGTGATGGCATGATTAGGCTGATAAGACTGTGTCACCAATTATGCAATTGAAAGAGGTTCTTCTAGAGGTGAAAACGATACTTTGCTGCTGGATGGGCCTCTGGCTGCTGGCGCCCAAAAATGGAAATAATTTCAACTCAAATAGATGCTTGATCCTCTGATGATCGTCACGCTTTTCCCTTCATAGTCCGAGACAATGGGTACCTGTCTGATACTTCTACCACGATCGGCTTCTAACGGGCTAACGGGCTACATACACATCAAAACTGTATCTCTCAATGAGGCTGTTTGAACACTAACTACGGAATGGAGTTTGGCCATTCCAGTCTCTCAGTGCAGGATGGCCGGCTTTCCCAGCACAAAGTAGATCATGGCAACCCCGAGGCACTCCTACTCAACACAAACAAAATGTCAGTAGCCCAAAGAAATACCTGACCGTCATGGATGCCCAACATTGCGGTGTTTTGGAGTCCAGTCATGCCACCTTCAACGGATTATCTTTGGCAGAGGGGGCGCTCTTGCTTCACGCTAGGTGAGCTGCGCCCCCCAGCGCGAAGCATAAACGCACGCGCGCCCCCTCTGCCAAATAATAACCCCTTCAACTTCTCAGGCTGTGATCTTCCCGAACGAATCCACCACTCCGTCGAACACCCCCTTCATGTCTCCGTACCTCTCCTCGGTAGTTTGCAGCGTGATGGTCACCAACGTCAACCCCGCGGAGCCCTTAAACGGCAGCAACGTAAAAATGGTCCTAAAGTGCAACGGCTTCAGCGTCTTCGTCAACACCCCCCCGCTTCCCGGCTCCGTAGGCACCACCGGCGTGGTCACATAGTCGAAGTAATACGCGTTATTCTTGCTAGTGGCGCTCAACATCCTGGAGGCATCCGAGTTCTTCCCAGCCAAATCCCCCTGGGGCAAAATGGTGGCCTGCGCCACCTGATCCACGCTACCGAACGATCCCAGGCTAGTGAAATCGTCGCGGAGGGGGGTGTACGCCACGAACGCCAGCGTTTCGATGTTCCCACTCTCGGCATCCTTGGAGGATGGGTCGGTGAAGAAGACGGCCTTGCGTCGTCCGCTCAGCTGTTGGGTGGAGCTCTCCCAGTTGGAGGGGACGCGGATGCGGAAGCCGTAGTCGGCGTCGTCGAAATTTTCAGTGGAGTCGGCGGCCGAGGCGATGGAGGGGAGGGAGAGGGCCGCGGAGGCGGAGGCGATGGATTGGGCGAGGAACGCGCGACGCGACGACTGATCCTCCTCGTGCGCATCATTGCCGACAGCGAGCCCTAGACTGCTGGTCGAGATGCTGGATCTCGTCACCGCGACGGGCGCGAACGCCACCGCCGATCCCAGCTGCAGCAGCAGCACCGACACGAAGAGCATGCACGAGTTCATCTTGCCTTGAGTCTTGAGTTGAGATTGTGCCCGCCGTGGTAGAAAAGCGCAACAATGGTTTGGGTTCCCATTCGACAGAAGTACGCAAATAAAAGATACTTCTTTTCAATACGTCAACTTACTGGTTTTTGAAAAAAAGATCTCTAAAATCCTTTTTACCATCATACTATGTAAAACAAATTATTTTTAGCATACCTACTTCTTACGACGTCGCTCAGGTCTCAAGCCCTCGCTCAATCAGGCCCACAGATCGCAACAGCTGGTGAGTGGTTAGTGCTGTGGTGAGGAGTAGGTAAATGAGGAGTGATGAGTGAGGCTGTGGGTGGGTTTTATTCTGAGCAGCTTGCTGCCAAGCAGAATCACATGTACATAGCAGTGAAACATCAGATAGGGAGTGAGAAGTTAGAGAGGCATATGAAGGCACCCGTGTCGAAGTAGCGAGCCTCAAAAAGGCTGGAGACCATACGACTGATCCTGATCGGGGTCGGGTAAGTATCTCTCGCATCCAAAAATGATAAAGGGAATCTGAATCACATTGCCTGGCAAAGACATCTGAGCCGCCAAGCCCGTCGCCGCTGACGACTCTTATGAACCAATGAGAACAAGCTCATCACTGTGGTTGTATGGAGCTACTGACAACACTTTGTTTGTATTTGCACTGAGGATGAGAAGTGTAGTCTGCAATTTGTACCATTCCGTGGTCTAGGTCTAGGGACCGTGAATGTAAAGAGAAAGAGGTGAAAGTAACTTTAACTTTAACCCTTCCCTACCGAGCTACCGCAAAACTACCGCGGCTGTCTATATTTTCAAAATTAACTTTACCTGTAGGTTTGATTTTGATTTTGATTGGATACCACCACCAAAAACCATTTATCCCAAATAAAAATACAAAATACTAAACCTTGCCATGCCATTGTATCTGTTTGTGTCAGCATTTGCCCAAGACCAAGAAGTGTCACAGAGGTACCAATACCAGGTTTTAGTTTCATCCTCTCATCTGAGCCACTGGCTCCTTCCACTTCCATTCTGTCACATTCTGCCCTTCATGTGGCATATCAACCTGCACAAGTTTTGCCTCTGAACAACTTCAGCGCTGCAGGGACAAACTTTCAATAGTTGTAGTTGTGAGGTGAGTGGGGAATGAACACGAGGAGGAGGGTGTCTTAGTTATAAGCGGGACTCAGGGAGGTGATGCGAGTCACGTCCAGTCCAAGGCACGTGCTCCGCAAAAACCGACGAAGGACAGATATATTAGATTAATAATAGGCCTACATAAATAAACATTGTATAATGAAAATATCTACATAGATTATAATTTTTAAATATGATATTATATTAAAATTTAGCCCTTTAAACAATTATTGATAAAATACTCTATTTACGCTACTCTAGATCGAAGAACGCTCCATTTCCGTCCCGAGCACAACATGCATGCAAAAGCAAGTCGTCTTGCAACAACACACAAACACAGTGCATTTCATTTCCTCCGTCCACGATAGCGACGTCCGTCGTCGTCACTTCTTTCGCCTTCCCGAAGAGAGAGAGAGACGTGCACGCTGCAGTCCATCGCTCGCTCGCTCGTCCATCGGCACGCACGCCGTTGCCCTCCACCCACGCCGCTGTCCTCATTATTCAACCCGAGGGGCGCGAGCGATACGTCACGCCGCATCGACACGGACTACGTTACCCTCGCATCGACGACAACGAAGAGACCCCACGAACTTTTAGACCAGACAAAGCGCACGCGACACATCTACGAAGCGAACACTACGTTCCACCTCCATCCCGCCGTAAATCATGAAGGTCACGATCCTTTACGGTTCCGCCACCGGCAACGCCGAACACATCGCAAAGGACCTCGCCTCGAGCATAAACTCCGGCAAAGCTTCCTCCCACGGCGCCACGGCTGGATTTTTCGATAGCGCAGACGTCATGGAGGCGAACCACTTCAAGAGGAAAAAGCTGGTGGAGGGCTGGGTCCAACCTCCCGCCGATCCCAGCGACGACGGAGGTTTGGTGAAGAGACACGCGTTGATTGTCGTGTGCAGCACTACCGGCAACGGGGACGCCCCGGAGAATGCGGGGAGGTTCGTGCGGTTCCTCAAGAAGCCCGCTCCCGCAACGATCACCAAAGAATGCGCCAATCCCGACAAGCCACTGGAGAACTTGGCGTATGGGGTATTGGCGTTGGGGGACACGAACTACGATCAATTCTGTGCCTCCGGCTCCTTGTTGGATCGCAAATTGGGAGATTGGGGTGCGAAACGCGCCGTGAAATTGACGTGTGCCGACGAAGCAACCGGATTGGAGCAGGAGGTGGAGCCGTGGTTGGAGGGGGTTCTTGGGAAGCTGGAGAAGAGTTGCAGAGGATTGGACGAGGAGGAGAAGAAGGAGGAGGTGGATGTTGCCGTAGATGGTACGGCTGCTGAGGTTGAGAAGCTCGCAGTTAGTGAGAAGAAGGATTCGACTGTATCGAGCGCGACTGAGGCCACTGCCGCTTCCACAAATTCGACAGCATCGTCAGGCAGCGCTTCAGCATCCGAGGCTCCATCCAAATCCCCGACGCCATTGTATATCCTCTACGGCTCGGCCACCGGAAACGCCGAGCACATCGCGAAGGATCTCGCCCAGACATATGAGATGTATCTAAAAAATCCAGACTTCACTGGCTACTTCCCAAGCGTCATGTGCTGCGAGTTGAATGCGTACAAGAAGAAATGTCTCGACCAGTGGGCAACTGATCCTGCCGGAGGTGCGAAGCATGGGATTGTAGTGGTTTGTAGCACCACTGGGAATGCGGATGCGCCGGAGAACGCCGATAGATTCGTGAGATGGATGAAGCGAAAATCCACGGAGCCAACACAGCCATTCAAGCATTGTGCCTACGCGGTGTTGGGATTGGGGGACACCAACTACGATGTCTTTGCCGCCACTGGAAAAAGTATTGACAAAAAGTTGCAGGATTTGGGAGGTACCAGGGCCATGAATGGAGGGTGGGCAGACGAAGCTACAGGTTTGGAGGAGACGGTGGATCCATGGGTGAACCAGGTGATTGGGAAGTTGAGTGAAGCTTGCAGGGGAGGAGGTGAGGCTGCAAGTGCTCCGGCAAAGGTTGCGGCTCCAACTGCTATGGTTAAATCTACACCAGCGCACACAAAGCCGAAGGAGGAGGAGGCAGAAGAGAAGAAGATGGAGCCTGAGGAGCTGCCAATCCCTGTCACTGTGAACGAGTCGGCAGAATCGTGTGGGGGAGTTGCCACAGTCCGCAAACTTTTGAAGCTGGCAGCCAGTGATCCACTGCCCACTGTGGAGAATTCATCCCTCCCGGCAATGGTGTCGAAACTTTCTTCGTGCGAGCTTATCAAGGACGAAGCCACGGGACGCCCGCGGGGAGATTCGCTGGCCGACAACATGACCGTGTCATCTGCCAGCACTGGTTTCCTCTACACAGCGTCTAAGCCTTACGAAAGCAACGTTCTCGGCGCGAGGTACCTCACAAACACCAGTCTGGAGTGTGCAAAGAAGGTGGGTGAGGTCTCCACAGATGGTGATGATGGTCTGGCACGTGCCATGGAGGCGTACGAAAAACAATTTCCACTTACGCCTGGATCACCAGGAGCGGAGAGGAACGGGAAGCGCGTCATCGAACTCACCCTCTCCCTGCCGGACGACTTCACTTTGGAATACGAGCCTGGTGACTCTGTAGGACTTGTGGTGCCCAATGACCCACGCTCCGTGGCTTTCGTACTGGACATGCTCAAGAGACACCACTCTATTGAAAAGAGCCAGAAGATCAGCGTCGATGCTGGCAATCCGATATCTGTCGAGGAAGCGATCAGTACAACAGTTGACCTGTGTACGCCACTCAGGAGGAAGCTATTGTTGCTCCTCAGCTCCCATGCCACAGATCCCGAGGAGGAGAAGGCGTTGAGACTCCTCTGTAAGGGTAAGGAGGGTGAGAATGAGTTGTTCACAAAGTACGTAGAGGGGCAACATCGAAATGCCGTGGACATACTGAGGGAGTTCCCCTCCACGCAATCCATTTCGCTAGAGGGATTGTTGGGATGTCTGCCGGCCTTGCCGCCAAGGTACTATTCTGTATGCTCCAGCCCATTGCAGGATGGGAACAACCCTTACAATGGACAGGTCCACCTGAAGGTTGCTTTCTCGGTTGTGGACTACCTCACCCCCATGCTTGATGGAGATGCTGCTAGTGGCAGGAGGATTGGCGGACTTGCTACCCGTAGGCTGGAGTGCATCTGCTCCCCATTCCTGGGCAATGTGGGCACACCGACAAAGCTTCCTGCGGTCCAAATCTTTCCTAAGCCTACCCACGAATTCCGACTCCCATCTGACGCGTCTACGCCATTGATCATGATCGGACCCGGAACTGGAATCGCGCCTTTCATCGGCTTCCTCTCCCATCGATCCGCGCAAAGAGCCGCCCTTGACTCTGCGGAGGCAGCAGAGATGACCTCTCAGGGAACCTGGAGAGGAGGGTACGAGCTCGAACCAGACGAGTTGGCTTTGTCCAAAGGAGATGCCAGGGGACTTAATCCGGCAGTGGATTATGCCAGCCAGCATGGGAGCGCAGGGGAAATAGATTTGTTCTTTGGATGTCGACACGAGGATCACGATTACTTGTATCGCAATGAGTTAGAGGAATTCAAGGAGAAGGGTGTTCTGACCAACCTATATGCCGCCTTCAGTAGGGACGACTCCAAGAGGAAGACGTATGTGCAGACCCTCATGAAGGAGGATTCGGCAATCGGTCAGCGGTTGGCCGCAATGATAATAGAAAAGAGGGCGAGCGTGTACGTTTGTGGAGATGGCAACGCCATGGGTAGGGACGTGCAGGAGGCAATTGCCGACGTGTTGGCAGAGCATCACTTTGCATCCGAATGTGGGAGTGCTGAGGATGGAAAGATTAGTGCGGTAGCTCACGTGGATGAGATGAAGAAGAGTGGCAGATTCGTGCTCGATATATGGTCGTAACCTCAGCAAATTCTCCTATAATCTCTTCCGGAGCTTGAAAGTAAAGTCACGATACCTCAATAAATATTTGTAAGCCCTGGTATCCAAAGACCATCTATTCCTATTGCACCAGTTCGGCCCGTGGTTATGACACACAAGAAGGCGCAACGACTAGTGCACCACACGCAAACCTTTTGACATTGATACCCTGGGTAGCGTTGTACAATTACATGTGGGTCCAACATCCAACAAGCAGAGTTGAACCGTCATGATTGGAATTTTCTTCCATGAAGTACCCAATAGTAAACGTCGAGTAAACATGCATGACTCGCCACATCGAGACACCCTGCGACTCACTTTCTTTTCGACAAGGAATATTTCACTGTCTGCAATCAAAGGAACCTTGCTGCAATACGCTAGAATCACCTGCATACCTCGCTGTAATCTACGCGTAGTAATGTGGTCATCGTTGCCTCTAGAAGGCATGAACCGACATTCAGTGCATTTCGTCGTCGACATATTACAACAACCAGCCCCATTATCGATTGTGAACTATAAAATATTGTCAGCACATCACGATGGAGGACACCCATGAGTATGATGATACATTGGATACTGTTCACCCTCGCGATATTACTTCCAGACGTTCCTGCGTCGAAATCCTGAGTCGACTGAAGAGCAATTATAAGAGTTTCACGTACGTGCAGATAAATTATTGGGACGAAATGAACAATAACTACGATTGTCAGAATGGGTACGACTTGGGGTGGCTGGGATATTACATTGGCAGAAGCAAGTATCTCGAAATACTGAACATCAATGCTCATATCCCAGACGAGGAGGGTGGCGTCACGCGAGACCAAATTGAGTTCTTCTTCAAGGGTCTAAACCGAAACAAAACGGTCAGGCTACTCCGTTTGGACGGATTCGATGACGAAGGCGATTTCCAACTACTTGACCTCGAACCATTCTTCAAAAACAACCCAAAGCTCACTTGTATTCAGATGCGTGATTGTGTGGTGAACCGCCACACTGTCAGCGTATTCAAATCAATGGTGGCATTGGAAGAGATACAGCTCACAAGAATGCACACAAAGGATGACAATGTATTATCATCACTTTTCCATTCTCTTGCCACGCTCCCAAACTTCGATACTATTAGCTTACATGATTGTAACATTGGAAGAAATGCCTGTATCGAAGTCGCAGGTTTTTTGCAGAGCGTTGCTCCCAAAATTTGCTGTGTTGATTTCCAACGCGAGTCAATAGAGGACAACGGGGTTGAGAACCTGGTGCCAGCACTTCTTCAGATGAACAACATTGGCTGTATAGATCTGAGCTTCAACATGATAGGTGACAGAGGAGTCCACGCATTGACTCATGCGCTTCTTGGGAAGCAGTCATTGCGTAGATTGGAGATTCGATGCAACAGAAATATCACTCTCAGGGGCTGGCAAACTCTGTCCATGTTACTCGAAGAGAAGCAATCCTCAATTGAATTCTTATCAATCAGTGACAATGGCATTGGTGATGAGGAGGCTGCCTTATTTGCACGATCCTTGATCAATAATCAAACATTGGGCACACTGGATATCAGCGACAACGGTTCAATCACCTCTTCTGGCTGGGATTCATTTTCACAACTTTTGTGCGACGTTACAAGCGTCAACAAAACGTATTTGTCCAATCATAGATTGTGCAACTTGGGCCTTGGGATGGAAGAAGTGCCCCCAGAGCTTGCACAACTTCTCGATTCGAACCGCGTAAATCGAGTCGATTCAGTATCAGAAGGACACTTCAAAATTCTGCAATACCATCCTGTCATTGACTTCAGACCCTTACTCGAATGGGACTTCAAGACTTTGCCGAATGTCATAGACTGGTTTGATAAAATTGGAGGAAGAAAGGAAGAAGCGAGAAAGCTCTCTGCAATCTACCAGTTCATACGCGGTCTTCCTACATTATACGTTGAAGCGTACTTGACTTCTGAGCTGAAGACAATTAGGGCAAGGAGAATCACACTTCAGGAGAAACTCGCTGCAGATGAATCCCGTGAAAAGGATGTTGTGAAGGCTTTGGTTTCCAGAAATGTTGACGTCCTCTCATTGTAAAACGCATGCCCCTGGCAATTTCTGGCTGTGATGTCCTATATTTGCACAGGCCATCCAATCAACGTCGGTTAAGATCTGCATCCTCTCTATCTCTATATATTGCAATGTAGGTTGTAGTGTGGAGGGATCAGAACATCAGTGATAGTAGAGCAACTTAATACTATTGATATCTCATTCAAGCACCATGAGTACTGCAGCCTTCACAATTAGTATAAAACTAGCAGAAGTGCAATGCACTCACCTTCATCATTACCCCAGCCAGAAATTGATCAGTTTTTACCCGAGAAGGTCTAAATGTCTTGTTGCAGTCAGAGCATCTCGATACAAGGGTCAGTAGCTTGCCTCTGTGCCATCATCAGACTTGCAAAGATAGTCGATCATGTGTTCTTTTGCTGTCATTATTTCTCATTAATTAATCTAACGTTACTCTAGGGTCCCTTGCCCTGACATATAAACAGATATGTCCATGCCTTTGTTATCTGATAGCATGGATTCATCCGAATCTGGCCTACTGCTGAACATTGTATCCCAGTGACTTCCAGAACATGGGCCTAGGGTCCACCAACACATATTCATCTTCATTAGGCATTTCTTCATCTCCCGACTCGGCCGCTGCCGCTTTTGATGGAGAGTAAGGATCAGCATTAGCTGTGCCTTCATTTGCCTTGCTGCTTTGTTTATCAGCAACCTCCAACTCTACCATCACGCCATCTTCGTCCTCGATCAATTTCTTGGCCAAGAGCACCTCGTAAGAAGTACCGATGACCTTCCAGAAAGAATCACTGGGTGGGGCCTTGGTCCATCCCGCCTTCCAGGCCGCAATGCAGTATACCCCTATCAACATAAACTCCACCACGCCGTAAAAGAAAGGCACACCCATGGCGGCGGCGAGGTCATCTCCCTTGAACATGGCAAGGGCGACCGAGGTCGCGATGCCACAATTCTGATAGCAGCACTCGATGCAAGACGTGACCCGTTCAGGCTTCTTGAGCCCGCTGTAGGTAGTCATCACATTGGAAATGAAGAGAGCAATAATGCAAGGCATTGCTACTCCCCAGTAAAACTTGGCATCCATTTGCCAGATTCGGGCGCCGCTTACTGAGTTTGAAGCAATGCCTGAAAGGAGAACAAGTGATGCTCCAGCAGCGCTACCAAACTGGAGAGAAAGGGTTAATTTGGATGCGAAGTGGATGATTGGGATGCATACAACGACATCAGACCTGTCCCAAGAAAGAAAGCATTACATCTCAAGTTCTATGTACGACTCACCCAGTTGGCATAAACATGGAACTTCGGATGGGGGACCTTATCAGAGACAAAAATACCGAGTCCAATTGCGCTGAAGACCACTACTAAAGACGTGACGAGTGAACCAAAATCGAGGATCGAAAAGACATCGACGTCTTCGTTGTTCTTGTATGCAAGGTGAATGTAAATATACAGATTGAGTGGGAGCATGACCACGGCAAGGACGGTGCTGATGGCCGTCATAGTGACCGACAGTGCGAGGTCTGTGCGCAAGAAGGTGTTAGATACTGATGAAAACACTGAGCTAGTCATCATAGTACTGTGATCCTCTCACCTGCATTGAAGATGGAGCACCACCAGTTCGAATAACTCCCACCCGGAGAGCTGGTGAGCACCAAGAGTGTGATTCCCATGGCAACATCCAGGGCCAGCATCTTCACCGTCAAAAATCCCAGGAAGGGCAGGACGATGAACTGCAGGAATGCGCCCGTGCATATCGCCCTCTTGTTCCTCAACTGCTTCATGATGCAGTTGAGGTCCACCGTCGCGGACATGCCGAAGACGAGGAAGAAGAGGAGGACGTGCCCCACGATCTCGATGGTGTAGGGTGGGAGCGCCATGGTTGCAAAGTACTTTATCTACGCCCCTTCGACTACAGGCTCGGATCCGCTGCGTCAACCGAGTCGACCGCTTTCACAAACCTCCTACTCTGTGAAGGTACACACGGGCGCGGAGCGTCCTTTGATGGAAGGTGCCGCTGCAATACCTACACACCCGTTGGTGCGATGCCAATGGGTTGCAACTCGCAACTCTCGTGCGAGGAGGCAGGCACCGCGTGAAGAATCTGTCGATTCTCGATATGGCGTTGGCTTGGATGTGTGGCGTTGGCGCAGGGCATCGCGCCTCTTTCTTCTTTGCACGGTGGGCCATCTCTTGCCATCATCTATCGTCGACGTGCTGTCACCCTGCTTTCTCACACAAACGCCCGCGGTGGCCACAGAATACCCCCTCTCCATTGGTAGCAAGTCAAATTCGTCGACGTCTCGCGCCTTTCTTTACCTGCTTTCGCGTGCTGCCGTTTCTGTCGTTGCAACGCATATCGGCGACAACATAACCTGAAATGTGCAAAAAAGGGAAGAGTATTCCCGTAAGACTCTATGTTGCCGCCAAAAGCGCGCCAGTCCAACTCGGAATGACACACATGATCATTTGATGTTCGACCAAATTTTGCATACACGACTCCTCTTTGACACCGGAATCAATATATCAAGAGGAGCTTCCCCAAAGCCGCAAAGCAAGGCGGAAGCAGGCAAAAATGCTTGGCCGTCAGCTAGCTGTAGATAGAAGATGTCACTCCGCGTCAAAGTTGTAACGCCGCAGCAAAATCAAGTCGGCTTTGTGCACAAAGAATAGCAAGAGCCGTCTCGGTCGGCTTCAGCATTGGTGCATGTGATACTTGGTTCACTTGGTTTGGACGACGTAGAAGCGACGGGGGCGGCGGAGAGCGAGATCCCTGCAGTGCGCGCAGCGATTGTAAACAAGTGAGAGGGCCTGGGAGAGGAGGACGGACGACGGGGGACTTTCCACGGACCGTAGTGCGAGCGGTTTGAGAATTCGCATTGACTGTCGAGAAGAACCGTGGCGACGCCTCCGACCATGGCGTCGGCCGAGGTAGAATCGACGCAAACACCGCTCCTCTCCTCATCGGAGAGGAGAGCTCCGGAAAAGGACTCAGCTACGACCGCCGCGGCTACCAATGCCGCCGGCGGCGAGCAAGAACTTCAATTCTACGACCCGGCGTCGATCTTGCACGTGTCGAGGGAAGTGGCCCTGGGCTACCTGATCCTGTTGACAGGAGGGGACCCAGGATACGAGGCACCGTCGGGGTCAAATACCGCTCCTGCGTCGCTAGACGAGGAGACAGCCTCGCTGGCCTTTGCGTCCATAACAGACGGGAACGTCCTGCATGCGTGTTTTGGACTGAAACCCACCCCCGGATCTAACTCTGGCAATGGAGCCATTCTTGGAGACAAGAAAAGCAGCTCGTCATCCATATTATGTTGTTTCCCCCACTCCTCGGGTACCCTCGACGCACTTCAGCTGGTGCTGCCCAATGCGGCAGTGAACAAACTCCGGATGCAGAACCTTGTGGAAGTTTTGAGGGAGGTCGGGGACGCACACCAGGAGGCACTGCTGACGGGGACAGCATCCGCGGATGCATCCAAAGTTTCACTTTACATGCAAGTGATTAACGCATACGTCAGCTGCTTCATGGCCATACTGAGATATCACGATGAGATGAAAGCAATGGGTGTTGAGGGGGGCAGGAAAGAGTCGAGGACGACTGACGGCGGGATAGCCGCCTCCTGCTCCGATGCCATCCGGCGGCTGGGCCGCCTATTCTTCTCTAAGTCAAAGAAAGACGATGATCCGCGGATCGAACGCTGTAGGAAAAATGCTCTGCGAGATATTGAGGATGGATTCAGGGGACTACGCGAGAAAATATGGGCGGAGCTGGAGAGGTCAGCGAGCGAGACTGCATTCACAGGCATTTCGGTTGATGAGTGAGAACGTAATTTTGTTGGAGGGAAACCATGTAGGTACACATGCCATGGTGGGATGCACCAGAGGGATACATGCACAGCTCTAGAACCATATCTAGAACAACGTCTTAATTGGGGGATGAGTTTCCTCTTTCCGTACATGTTACTTGATTTTATTGAAGACATGAATGACTTGCATGGACTGGACAGGATAGGCCCCACAGAACAGAGCAACTCCTAGTCTCCCCAACTTCATAATAAATGAGAGTTAGATAGAGATGGCTACATCTGGGATTATACCCCCGAAACCATTGGCCCAGCTGCCTAGAATTCGCTGAACTTAGCAGGAAGATCTATCTCACAGTGAACCAGTACTATGCCATCCTCTCCCTCTTCCAGGACGGCCCTCCCGTGATCACCGCCAGCGGCATCTCCCAAGAGCTTTTCTTTGTTCGCTTCCCACTCTTTCCTACCCTGTTTCGTGTTGTAATGCGGGTGTTCGAGCGTCACCCTGTTGCTACAGAGGTAGAACCCACGATCCCGCAGAGTTTTCGCAAGGCCCCCGCCATCGTACGTCTTGTCGCCCAGGAGCGGACAATTGTGAACCCAGGCCTGAAACAGAAACAGGGCAAGAAAGAGAATGTCAGTGTACATGAGCAAATGAACCGAAGTGTGGCGCAGAATTGCGCTGCTTTTGATCGCACTGACCATATGTCTTCGTAGCTGGTGGTACCTCCCAGTCTTCGGCTTGAGCTCTACGACCGACGCCGTATTGTTTCGCGCATTTTCTAGTGGGAACTGTCGTAACGTTCTCCATATAGTGACGGCAGACTGGCCCTCCAGCTCATCCTCAATGATCTGCCAAGATGAGTCTGATGAGTCAGAATCCTCACCTATGCACACCCCAAGTCTTTTTGCTTCTTCAGAGGAAATGGATGACTCTTTTGGCTCTTTGATGTCTCCGCTGACAACGGCAGTATCTGATAGTTTTNACAAGTCCAATTAATTCACGATATTAGAGCACGAGTGTAGTGGACTAATCAACAAGGATACATACCCACACGCACGTACCTTTGAACTGCCTCGACAGTTCGATCATCACCGGCTTCGTCTTGGCACACACCAGGAGGCCGCTTGTCCCGCGATCGATCCTGTGGACGGGAAACGGTCGCCGCATGACGCTCACGGCTCCAGGCTTGGGTGGAGACAAAAACCATGGCAGGCATGACTTCACGTTGTGACGCCCATATCCTCCTGTACGACACAACAACAACAGCAAGAGCAAGTGACGTGGCGGTTGAGTTATTTCGGCAGAGACAAGATATTCACCAGACGAGGAAGAAACCGTGACGCCCGCTCACCGTTCTTGTGGCTGAAGACCACTATGCCCTCGGGCTTGTTCACCACGGCCATGTGGTCATCCTGGAACACCACGGGGAGGTGGAACGGCGGCTCGTCGTGGTGTTTCATCGATTCAGCGTAGTTGTGCTCCGTCCGCGTTTGTATCGCGAGGGTGTCCCCCGGCCGGCTGCGCTCGGCGTGATGGATATATGGGATGCATTCGAGAGAAAGAAGAGAGCGCGTGTGAGACATGTGCACAACTTGCGCATGGATCCGATGGAGACGGCCGGAGATGGACTATGGGTGGCACGTGAAAGGATCAAGAACCGCTGGCCTGACACCTCGACGCTCGTAGGTGGCCTCAAACTCAAGCAAATTTTATGACAGTGTGCGCGGCGAATTCTGGCAGAGCTGCCTAAAGGTGCCATGTGCAGGCCGACGTTGCGTTTGGCCACCATGCCGTAGCTTCGCACAAACGAAGCCAATGAATCTCT
>JALLBE010001077.1:0-12025 GCA_036939795.1 Thalassiosira mediterranea
AATCTTCTCTGTATATTTAAGCGTTTGTTTAATGTCGCGGACCGAAGTCCGGACACAAAAAAGGGGAAAATTTGAGTATATAAACCCTTTCCTTATGTATAATATCCACGTGGGAATCCATAGATATTGTTCAGGATTTGTGTCATCGGTGGTCGTGGGTTCGAAGATTTTTAGATGCTGACTCATCAATCTCTTTTATCGCCTCAACAACCGTGCAACAACTTACTCTCTATCATACCTAGAGGTAGGTAGGTAGGTAACGTATGTACAATATCGATCATACTTCCACCTTCCATCCTCCTTCGTCGTCTGTCATCTCTCTCGTCTCCTCCAAATACCCTCGTCCACATTGATCGAACAGTGCCTTCTTGCGCAATGTCCCGCTGTTCGCCGCTGTCAAAACCCATTACATAATCTAGGCTCTCGTCTCGCGCTATTGGACCTACAATCATGGTGATGCATACATCCGGATATCGTCCAAGCAGAACTCTGATGTTCTGCTCGGCTTTCCTTGCAACCATGATGTCGTGTGTCTCGGGAAGTACTTTGGCAAAAGGCATTTGCAGACAGCGGGTTGCTGCGTTTGGCTCGAATATCCAACAAGGTAGGAGGTTATCGACATCGCCGCAGGTTAGGCTGGGATCAACGGGGCTTGGATTCACTCGCTCTCGTCGAGTTCCGCCTTGGTCTGGGCTGCCACTTTTCTCGACGGTTACAACAAGCGAAGAGCATTATGATTGGGACGGGATTTTACCTTTTGAGAAGAATCGTCGCAACTCTGTCAAGATTGAGGTACCTTCTCATGGACCGGCAAGCGGGCAAGAGGATCCCTTCGAAGCGCGGAGTTTTTACTCCAAGTTGGAAGCCACGGTGGTGACAGCCCGACAGCTTCACAACACAGCAATATGGATCACCATCCCAATGTCCCGTGCACGGTTGATAGAGGACGCGGCCAAATTAGGGTTCGAATTTCATCACGCCGAAGGCGACGTCGCGACGCTAAGCAAATGGCTGGATGACGAGGTGGAGAGTCGTATACCTACTTACGCAACCCATCAAGTGGGAGTGGGAGCGGTTGTGATCAATACTTTGGCTAACGAGATACTTTGTGTGCGAGAGAAGAGGAACAACTACCGACCATGGAAGGTACCTGGTGGCTTGGCAGAGCTAGGCGAAGATTTAGATGAGGCGGTTGTTCGAGAAGTGCTGTAAGTCGTCATCGATGCGGTTTCGTACTCATGATTCCTGCCCATGGTTTTTGTTCGCCGTTCATTTTTCCCATATCTGCCCTGTCTCGAACTCTCGCAGCGAGGAGACTGGAATCCCCTGTCGCTTTATCAGTGTCCTTGGAGTTCGGCACGTTCATGGAGTGCAATTCGGCCGCAGTGACTTATTCTTTGTGTGCAGACTTGAGCCAATATTCGATGATGATGGGAACGTTCAGGAACCAGTTCCACAAGAGGGCGAAATTGAAAGTGCCGTGTGGCTACCTGTGGATGAATATCGCAGTATGGTGAACAGTGAGGACAACAAAATTGGTCATCCCATGATGAAGCAGGTGATGAGATTGGTTGACCAGGGCAGAGAAAATGATATGCAGCGAATGATTGTGTCCAGTGTCGTGCCCGGGAGGAAAGCATCTCCAGTATATCACGCGCCCCTCCGAAATGAATCAGCGTAGATATATGTGCAAATAGCAAGTCGAGGGATTCTTCAAAACTGAAACTAGATAACAGTGATCATGGTATTACCTACCCAATACTAAGTGATTAACGCCCCAATTACCTACACGTCCTCTTGTGGTTGTATGTAGATCTGAGGGTTGCCCTCATTCCTTTGGCAACGACTTGGTGCGACCAGAATGTAGAAAGTTAACTCGCTCCGTTTTTGTTTGAGATGAACAGTAGACAGTTGGGTCTTATGGTATGAACATCACGAATCATGATGCATACCTAGGGAGGCACCACATACCAATGGAATCCATCGTGAACGACCGTGGCAAATACGGATGCCATAGGGATCAGTAGTCCAATAGATCAAACAGTTCATGAACATTACATCCCAGTGTGAAATAAAAGTAGTCCTCTTAAATGGTTTATGAATTGAATATTGTACAAGAGAGACAGATTTACTTCTTTAAGAAGACGAGGACATCATGCCCATCCTGTAGTGTCTGTTCATCTCCTCCCTCCGACGGTCATCCATCGCCCTCTGTTTCAGTTGTAGCTGACGAATGCGCTTTCTAATCGCAATACATTGCGGGATAGGACAGCTGGAACTCTTGCATTGCTGTGCATGAATCCTCAACAAAGTCCAGATGCGCTTACACACCTTGCATCCACCAGATGCTTTGACCTGCATCCATCGATAGCAGAAAAAAATGAGTGGAAATGTTCAGGCAATTATATGCAAGGGCGGAAGATAAACCTGCTCTTACCTTGCACGTTTGGCCGTGCTTAAGATATGTCTTCATTTTCTGGCAGTTGGAAGATGTGCACTTCGAGGAGGTGCATCGGGATGCATGCTCAATAAGAGCAATGTGAAGTTGAATATTCCGCTGGCGCTCCTTGCGCTGCTCTTCCGTCAAACCCGAGCTTGCAGCTGAGCCAGACTCCACTTTAATTTTTTCAAGTGTGTGGTTGCATTGCCCTCTATTGGCTTTAGGGTCGCGGAAGCAGTCCTGGCAGAGATCAAAATCAGGACAAACATTGCAGTGATGACGAACCCCAGAGGATATTTCACGAGCACAAGCAAAGCACTGCTGCACAAACTTAGGTGCCTCGCGATTTTGCAGATGCCACAACACCATCATAGATGTGTGTTTGGCACGTCTCAATTCATCAAATTGGTAATGATTTCCACGGCAAAGATCTAGGAAACACTGACGAGTGTTGAAGAACTCGCAGTCAATCTCCTCTGTGTCATCATCAAGCACTCGAATAGGGCGGCCAAAACGGTCAACCTGTTTCCCATCTGATACGATAGCATCAGGCTTGTTGCCTTTGTCATCCTCCAGCTTGGATTTATCAGGCACATTATTTTGCTCGCGATAGTCCATGATAGCCTTCGGTACCTCAAGGTTCTCAGGCTTGGCATTTTTGCACGCTAGGAAAGCAACAATAAAACTCTCCTTCATTCCTGAGATGGCATCGCAGAATTTTTGCATGACCGGATCCCTGCCGCCTTCCTTGTAGCCCTTCTCTGAACCAGACCCTGCACCGTTTATTGCGTCACTGGCCTTCTTGCTCTTTGAGGAAGATTTCTTCTTCCCACCACCAGAACCCTTCTTCCCTTCATCATTCAAATCCTTGATGATATTTTCAGCCTCACCAGGGAAGTAGTCACCTTCAAAGTAAGGCACAACAGAGGCATCCAGAGATTTGTCATTGAAATACTGATCGTACATATTGGAAACCCGCCCTACGATGCTGCGACGTTGACATTCCTCGAGCATGTCCAAGTACCACTGACGCAGCCGCACGTCCTTGGGGGTCTTTTGGTCCTCAGGCTTAGCATAGAAGATGTAGTCATCACCTTTCAGAGGAGGACAGGCCCAAATAAAGGCCTGCTCGAATCCTTTCGACCGCGCATAGTCAAGATAGGATATTAAGATTTCGTGATAGATGAATGTCCTCAATTTTCTTGGTTTCATGAAGTGGACACTGTCCAGATAAGATACATAGACTGTGCGTTTGTTTGGTAAAGGATTGTCCTCGCCGTGCTCATAAACGTAGAGTGCAAACAGTACCACATCCACTCCATCAATGTTTTGGAACACAACAATGCATTTGCAGCGGTAGGGGAATTCTTCTGGGTAGTTTTTATGAGCATACCTCGCCTTCATGAGGTCACGCACTTCATGTTTCCTGTCCGTGGATGTCACTTGGCGGATTGTGAGGGGGCCACCTGATGAAAGGGCTTTGTAAGCTTTCTCATAGGGAATGTTCTATTGACAACATGACAGGTGAGAGAGGAAATTATTGATGAGACTCATTAATGGGAAATTGAAGTGCAAAAAGTCTGTGGCCACACGCAGTGCTCACCTCTGAATCAGCTTTCTCATCAGCAAGTTCCTTCATCCTTGATTCTACCTTTTGGTGGACATCCTTCTCAAGCCAATCACTCAGTTTTGTCCTAGGTATGTCGTTTGCGCTGGGTGCCTCCGGAATCTTCGGTGGGTTCAGCGCATCTGCTTCCATCTTCTTCCTCTTTTCCAGCAAACATAGGGGGCAAGAATAAGCACTTGTGTTTTCCTTGTCCTGACGAGTGTTGTACAGTCCACAGATCTGGTGAATCCAGCGCTCACAGTCGTCACACTGGACCCAACTCTCCTCGTGCACTTCGTCATTCTTGCGCTTGGTGAGCTCTGCCTTCTTCACCTTGGTAGTTCCACAAGCGATAGTGTCCCCTTTCAGCTCGCCAAAGCAGTGGCTGCACCAAGCATACTGCTTGTCAGCAGTGATGTAAAAGTGGGTATTGCGACGGATGCGCTTCTGTGGGCAGTTCAGTCCATTGCAGAAGAAAACAGGGGGCTCAAAGTTGAGCTTCTCACAGCCACAGAGGCCACATGCCTGAACCTTCATCGAGTTATCAGCGTGGTCTTTGTCGAGCTGTTTCATAAGCTTTTTGAAATCAATCTCAAATTTCTTCTTCAGCTCCTTGGCCATTTCATGGACAACAGTCCGCTCCTCGTTATACTTCATTGCATTCTCAAATGTCAGGCGCACATCTGACTTGAAGTCGTCAAACGAGTGGTATGATCCACCATCAAGCTTCTTCTGGATAGTCCCCAAGTCCATAGGCTTTTTGATTATATCAAAGTAGTCATCCAATCCTAGCTCCTCAGGGTTGACAGGGGTCGCAAATACCCACCCATGTTCATGAGACTGTAAGCCCTTGAGCACCTCCGTGCACTTGCTTTTCAGCTCAGCAGGAGCAAGCTTGGCAAACTTCTTCAGTGACTGGATGTGTGTCTTCACCTGATCAGTTGTGAAGCATTCTAATAGGGCATGATCATCTGATGGAGCGGATCCATTTGGTTTGGGCGACTGTTGCCGAGGCTGACTGGACTTAGGGGCACTTGCCTTAGGCTGTTTTTGCTCACTCGATTTCACGGGGTCTTGAGCTGCTGGACGGGGCGCAGGCACATTGCTGGATGAAGATTCTGCTGGGGGCATCACATCTCCACCCGATGACACATTCACCTGAGGATCAACCTTCTGCCTCTTCTTCTGGGGCTGCATGGATTTGTCTGGCTCAGGTGCGGAATGCACCGCACCTGACGTTGGCCCTCCACTTCCGCCTCCTCCACCACCTGACCCCTCCATGATCGCAGGGTCTACCTCAATGATCTGATGTGGACCCTGCAACCCATTCTTTTTGATGATTTCCTTCACTGGGTCGCAAACATTGCAAGGTGGCTTGCAACGGCGATAGTGGCTGAGAACATACCTGCTGCTCATGCAGTGACGCACCTTGCAGTAACTGTCCTTGCAGTTAGCAATGTGCTTCCAAAGGACCTTCATCTCCGCGCAGTGGGGGGTCACAGTACACTTCCCCTCTTCCGCAGTGCACTTGGAGGCATGGCGTAAAAGAAGAAGGCGTTGGCTCTTGTGCCGGGCCTTAGCGTCTGACTCGCCTTTGTTTCGGGTATCATTAGCTGCACCTGGATCATTAGAGCTGCGCTGTTGCTGTGACTGAGGCATCATTTGTTGCGAACCAGCATTGCTACTGCTGTTGTTGCCGCTCTCATGTATATTTGTTTGATTCCCGATTCCGTTTTGTTGCTGCTGCTGTGGTGGTCCCATGGAAGACATCGAGTTCTGCTGTTGTTGCTGCTGCTGCTGTTGCAACTGCTGCTGTTGTTGCTGCTGTTGCAACTGCTGTTGTTGCTTCTGCTGCTGCAACTGCTGCTGCTGCTGTTGTTGCTTCTGCTGCTGCATCTGCTGTTGCTGTTGCTGCTGCTTCTGTTGCTGCTGCAACTGCTGCTGCTGCTGCTGCTGATTGGAGAACGAATTGTTCATAGTGTTGGGTTGCATTGGACTATTGCTGTTCATTCGGTTCATGCCATTCATCATCCCGTCCATAGGCCCAGCATTCATTTGCTGCTGTTGACCCATGTTGTTGTTCATGTTGCTATTCCCTCTCGCCATGGTATTATTGCCCATCATGGGCATGCCATTCATCATCTGAGACTGTTGGTTCATGTTACCCATGTGAGACCCACCCATCATATTATTGCTCATGGGATTGTTTTGTCCACCATCATTGTTCGGCCCTTGATGCATCGTACCACCCATTTGGTTGGAACTACCATTGTTTTGCATGCCCATTGAACCAGGCATTTGAAAGTTGTTGCCCCCCATGCTTGTAGGATCATTCATCATTTGCATCTGGGGACCTCCACCTCCCTGCTGTTGCTGCTGGTTTGGCTGCTGGCCCTGGTTCTGCATATTGCCACCCCTGTTCCCGCGCTGGTTCTTTTGGGTCTTCCTCACAGTCTCTCGGACTGGCCCGCAGGCGGGACACCTTGGATCTTTGCACTTCCTGTAATGGCTTAGTATGGAACGGCTTGAGAAACAGTGGGGGACTCGACACTCGTTATCTTTGCAGCGTGCCATGTGCTTCCAAAGCTTCTTCATCTCGCCGCAATAAGGGGTAACCTTGCACTTGCCATCCTCGTAAGGGCACTTAGAGGAATGGTGGAGAAGCAGAAGACGCTGCTGCTTGTGCCGGATGCGGACCTTCCACTCAGGGTCATTGGGATTCCCATGTTGACTGCTCATCGCCTCAGCACCCCCCCCACTCATGTCACCATTGTTACCGCGTCCGTTTCCTGAGGGCGGTGGCATGTTGTTATAGTTACCTCCCCCCATGGGCCCCTGTTGGCCAGTATTTCCTGACGAGCTGCGACGAGACAGATTCTGTCCTCGTTGCGAACCTGGGCCACCAGGGCCTCCCATGTCGCCTCCGCTGCCACCCCCTGATCCATCCTTCGCCCGCGAAGTCCTCTCGGCAATTTCCATTGCCAGCTGCTGCAGCCTGGTCTTGAGTGTGGACGTGTCCGAATAGGCTGCGAACGAGGGAGCAGATCGATACAGTGAGACTTCGAGCTGCTTCACCATCTGTGGTAATTTGGTCAACCACTCCGGGGATGCGTTCTTGTCTTTTTGCTTCAAAAGCTTGACTCTGAATAGAACGAGTATGGAACAACAAGGTGAGCTAAAGAAGTGACACAGCACAGCATTTAGCACACCTTGGCGCGCGGTATATCAAGAACAGTCGCTTACATGTGTTGTATCATATCCCGTCTGTGGTGCATGTCATTGTCGCTCTGCCAATCTCCATTGAGCCCACTGGGCAGGAACTGTTGGCCATAGTCTCCTCCAGGGCCACCACCCGGACCTCCTGGACCACCTGGACCACCCGGTCCTCCCATACCTACTAAACCTCCTGGGCCCCCAGGACCTCCTGGACCTCCAAGTCCTCCGGGACCTCCTCCTTGGCCTACACCAGGAGAGGGATTGGTGACATTTCCTGGGGCTGAATTGAAATTCAAGGGGCCGCCAGAGCTCCGTCCATCAGACGAGCCGGATGGTCCAGATCCAGGGGCATTGGACATCTGACGGCCGTAATTATTGGGCTGCCCATACTGCTGCTGCTGCTGCGGCTGTTGTTGCTGCTGCTGGGGCATCTGTTGCTGCTGAGACATTTGCTGCTGTTGGGGCATCTGCTGCTGCTGGCTTGGGTGAAAGTTCCCCTGATTATGCTGCTGGGAATTCTGGCGCTGGAACTGCTGGGGCATGCCGTGCTGCTGTTGCTGCGGTGGCTGCATGCCCCCATGCTGCTGCATGTTCATGTGCTGCTGTGGAGGGTAACCGTGCTGCTGCTGTTGTTGCTGCTGTTGGGGATGGCCATACTGCTGCTGCTGTTGTTGTTGTTGCTGCTGCTGCATCCCCTGGGGCTGATTCGGATTAAAGTTGGGGTTGTATCCGCCTTGGTTGGGGTACTGTCCCATATTCATCTGAGGCATGGAGTTCCTGTGACCTTGATTCGGCGGTCCTTGGTGCATGAATCCTGGGTTTCCACCCATCTGAGGTCCTCCCCCCTGCGGCCCCATATTCATGCCCGGACCGCGGTGGTGCCCTTGGCCAGGGTATCCACCGTACATGTTAGGCCCTCCCATCTGGGGGTGCTGCTGTTGGGGATTGTTCCCGCCAGGACCCATCTGAGCTTGGGGAGCCGACATACGCTGGTCAGAGGCCGCCGAGCTCTCGTAGCTCACCTATGAGGTCAATTTGAGCGTCGGCAATTTTTCAGCGACAGCATAAGGACTACGGTGGAGATCAGAAATGATCTGGATTAGGAAGAGTCCCCTATGATCCTGAGAGATGAGGGGAGCGCATTGTCAGAGAAGGTGGCGAAATGGTCCATGTGTCGTGTACGTCGACAAGAATTTTGCCGTGAAATTCAAGAACTGAAAGCAACGACCAAGCCCGAGAGCCGTCCCCCTACCCTCCCCCCCCCTCTTACATGGATGATGGATATGATCGGGACCTTCCGATGCGTCCACATCAATGGGATTGCTATCCACTGGCGGAGCGCATCATCGACTTAGATCTGTGCAACGTTCATAGAAAAGCTCCGACAACCACATAGGAATTGATACAGCATACATATGAAACACGAATGGGTCGACCTCCGCCGCGACGGCTGCATGGAGCCGCCAACGCTGCCATCGGCCCCCACCTCCACCATGGTTACGATCCTCGACGATTGCTCAAGGCTTGAACCTACCTCGAAGGAAGGGGGCACCGTCAACGCCGCAGCGACTCGGCGGCAGTATTGTCGATGTAGGCAAGATCGGAGAGACGGCGAACGGCGACGGCGGATCGTCGACACAAAACATGAGCGTCGCACGGGTCCGGTCGCACTGCCCAAGCGCCATGCACCACTGCGCTGCGTTCACAACGCGAAGGAAGGGCAAAATGGGGGGCAGGTTTGAGCATATGGTACCATACATAGGTAGGTAGAGTTGTTCCCCCCCCGTTGAATTTCAATTTTTGTCCCATTCTTTTGCGCTTGAAGCGTCGCGCGCGCGGTGTCTTTCTGCGTCTTGACTTAAAGGGGTACTGGAATAGTATTAGGTTTTAGGTATAATTCTGAAGCAATAAATTTACAAATAGATTACGATTGGCTTGATAATAACCTAAATAATTATCGAAAACATATATATTTACGTAGTATTATTGTGCTAACTTAGATCCGAATGCATTCGTTGTTTTGGCCAGCGACACAACCAACGGTCAATTAGAAAATGTGTTTATGGGGCATCCCCCCATGTTTTGTGAAAATTAATTATTAGGTGAAAAGGTACAAATAGCTGAATTTTGAAGGGGAGCCCATCAGAATTCAAAAATCTCGAGAGATCTCTTGATTGTTGATGGTGGATTCGAACGCCGAAGAAGTATTGGGTTCATCATCAAAGTATCGTGGGAAAGCCCCCTCAAACACTATTCGTGATCTTCAGACTGTCGTCCGGGGTTCCGGTCATGGTCATTTTATGCCCCTCCTTGGGTACTTGCATGCTACATATCTCTCTCTCTCTCTTTTGGGAAGCACAGCAGGAGGGATTGCATCACAACTATGCATGGTCACCCTTGTATCAATTTGGACACGTCCGTCCAGTCTGACTCCTCCTGGCCTGGGCCTGGGCCCGGCGGAACTAGATCTGGATCTTGATATCATAGTCATAGATCAATGATCAATACCTAGTAAATCGAGGGTTTATCTATGCAAAGTAAATACACCACGGACTGAGTCTTTCTTTTGCATTCTCACGAATACAGCAAACGCCGGAGCGATCAGGAGGGGAGCACACGTCCAAGTCAATGGGAAATTAGCTCACGCCCGCTAATGGCGTAAGCTCCCTTCGACGACGGCGGCGGTAACGAATGCTCCCCTCGGTATCTATAGGCGGTTCCATAGTCATAGACATAGGCAGGTACCAATACTGAAAACCGACTTATTTTTGTTTTGTGCCCGGTGCCCGGTGGTCAGCCTCTGGAACATGGAAGAAGATTGGTTATTTAATGAGGCAACTGCAGACCTTCTTCACAACAGTACCAATCACTGTATGCTGTATAGTATTATGGTCCAACCCTGATTCTCCGTCAGCGTCAGCAAACAACTGTGACAGACTGTGCAGTGTTCGTGCGCATTGGATAATATGTTTGCTATTTTTCTCCTTAGGAAATCCAATTGAATTAATCCAGCAAACCAAAGATTACGCCTTGTGGATGAGGGGCTTAAACTTCAAGTTTCGGCTTTGGGTCATCTCTACATAGTACTTATTTTTCGGTTGACTACTCGTGTTGCATATTAGGTCACATAAACACAACTCACCCCAACGACACATCACCAAATGCACATTCAAGTTTGTTCTTGGTTAGCTTTGTCTTCAAAATGATGGAATGTTCCAAGGATCTGTCTAACTCTAACTCTAGACTTGTGAAAAGGGGGTTGAAATTGCCATCTCAAGTTGATCCGTTCAACATGGTTAATGTCAAGAAGGATGCTGTTGTGGACATGGAGCTGTTTCCGGTCCATTTGCTTTTGATCCATTTACAAAATGCCTGTGTGGTAGCCAGAAGGTTCTATTTAGATTTAGAGAGAAATCTGGACAGTCTCGTATCTCCTTGAAACAGTTTTCGACATGGACCATGAATCTCCTAACACTCGTGACCATTTTTTATTGAGTAATCTACCATATGTCACCTTGAATGATAAGCAACCACAGTTGGAATATTTATTAACCCTATGGTGGGAGCATCAGTCTCTTGGAGCCTTTCTAGTGAAATCTGCCCAATCTGCTGCAATATCAAATCAACTGTGCATTGTACCTTTCACAGTTTCCTTTGCTGCTGGCGCTGTTTAACCAATAACTCAGTGATAAGTATGAGTCTTCTTTACACTGTATGCCTGGGCCTGTGGGGCGCTCACCCTCCCCCATGTTTTGCAATGTAAAAAAGGCCATGTCCATTATTCTCTTATGCATCGTCCATTAACATTACCACAATCACACAATCCATCAAATGTATCAACACTGTAAGTATTGAAGAGGTGAATAATCGCGTACTAAATAGCTCAGTTAGAATAAGTGAGCTAAACTACAGTAGTGTGTTCGTCTCCGCGTCGAGGGATGTTGCCTATTGTCGTCGCTCTCCACTTTGAGCTGGCTGATGCTGGACCGGCGGGCACACGTTTGTGGTCCGCACCGGTTCCACGTGTTACCGGGGAACAACAGTGAGTGTCAGAATCAGAATGTAATTGTTGACCATGGAAACATGAGAATAACCCTTCATGGATCTGCTACCTGTTCCTATCTGATGTTGCCACACCAAGACGTCCACTCAAGACTCAAGTGTGGGCTTGACTGACATTCCAAAAGAGAACCATGCATTGTATCCATCCTTGAGTTTGTTGTCACATCACATGGCTTTGATGTGTTTCCGATTGTCATCAACTTCTCATGCACTTTTAAGTTGATCATGCAATTAAAGTGATCAGAGTGCGTCTTGAAGGGCTGGGCAACCAGCTACCAAAAAGACAAGGATTCCTATTTGATACAATAAAAGAAGCAATTGTACTTTCGATTCACAGCAACATCTTCGGGCGGGGGGACATGTACTTCCTACAACTCCTTGGAACTGTAATTGGAACAAGTGCTGCATGTTTTGGGTGCAACCTCATACCTAAATTGGCAATCATCTACTGCTTTTCAAGAGGTTGTATTAATACATAATATTTAGAATTTGTGCTGATAATGACACAGTAATTGCATGGGAAGCCTTCCCACAAGAGACCAACGACTTTAAAATCCCCAACTGGGAATTTGAAGACCGATCTACTCAGAAACAATTTAGATGAGAGGTGAAATACATGGGTACAACTAAATGATTTAACTAAGCAAGCCTCAGAACCCTCTCCAAAGCTCATCATTGCTGCCATGGATACCCATGGCAAC
>JALLBE010001078.1:0-11848 GCA_036939795.1 Thalassiosira mediterranea
CGTATTCGGTTTCGCGCCAAAACTCACCCACTGTTTATGTTTTATACCGGCTTACATATTAGGCATACATATTGTCCAATAGTGTCCAATGCATCACAGAGTCATTGTTTCTTTCTATGTGGCTGTCTCACAGTTTCATTTGTTGTCTCACTTTGAACTCCAAGGCATGCAATGGTGTCATGGGTATTGTAATGTTATGTAGATGACCGACAGTGGCTAAAGGATGGAGGCTGGCGAAAGACGTCCAGCCACTTCAATGCTAACCTCAACTTTCTCTAATAGTCTGATTCTTTCATCGGATGGAATGAGGGGATATCCTCAAAACATTTTCCATTCCTAATCCAAGATGTCAATTTGGCGATATAAGATCGAATGTCACCTCACGCCACTCTCACACCAGCGCTCACACAAGCTTGTTTAGAAAAGGCTGGTGTGCTGGAATATCGCAAAGATTATCGCGGATTTCGTAGCTGAAATAATTGGCCTCTCAAGATTGCAGCTGATTGCAGAAAGATTCCGAGAGAGAATGAGAACACTCACCTTGATGTTTGGACGAGCGAGCCACAACAACTTCAACTTGCTTCAATTCAGTTTGGGCGGAGTGCCTGCCCGCCGCTGGCTGTGCCCGCGTGGCTGCTGGCTGCCTGGCTGCACTCTTGCAGCATGTTGCATGCCCGAGCGAGCCTCTACGATAGCAAGGCATGCAGCAGGCAGAGGAGAGGGCTCCGTCCTGCTCCTGCCATAAAACGCAGTGCAAAAAAGTAGCAACATGTCCCTTTGCATGCAATCAAACCCATCGTATTCATCCAACTCATCACGCAGCTCTTCCGCAATCAGTGGCAAGAGCATACCATTCCGTAGGAAGAATCGGTCTTCCTATTCTCGGTCCATGCCGTGTTATGGGGCCACTGCATCCTCACGGAGAGGTTACCTGCTGAAGGGTCCAAGTCTCGGAAGACGTACCAGATCAGCCGCGACTTCCCCCGCTCTCGATCATAGAGCACCCTTTCCTCTTGCTCGCAATAGATCATGCATTGGCATAGCAGCTAGTTCCTGGAGCAATGAAGAGTGGGAAGACATCACATTCGTGAGGCCTCCGTTGACGCTGGTGGTAGACGCCCTGGCCGACAGTCTTCTGAAAGGAGATGCCAGAGATATAACGCAAGCCAAGGCCAGCCACACTCCCGCAAAAAAGGGCAAGAGCATGCATGTCACATTCTCAGATTCAAACAATACAATCGAGTATGAGATCCGTGCTTCTGATGTTAAAGCCGCCTGGCTCAAAGATGACATTTCAACGAAACTGCGAAATTTTGAGCGGATATATAGCCACCGAGGCATGACATGCCATTATCCCCAGTCAGCTCATGATCACCGCAACAAGGCATGCATGGTTCGCCTTGAACCATCTCAGGTAATTTCTGAGATGATCAAGACCAGAGAAGAACATCGACTGGCCGTGCTGAACGAGCAAGCTCGACAGAGGAATGCTGGACTTGTCGACGCAGATGCGTTGATGAAGGTGTCGACCAGTCATTCGGAGCGCTGTGTGGAGTTGGCGTCTAGCAGTTGGTGGTTAGAGAGAATGAATTATAGAAGCGGCTAATATAATTGTCTCTGTGTGAGGGCATAGTATGCAACCAAACCATTGATGGATATGCAGATAACTGCGCATCTACCTACCTGCCTGAGAGTTGAGAGATAGACCTTCGAGTTGGGGGATGGTATCATAGTTGCTAGAAGTAGATGAGGTGTGGACGTTAGAGTTGGAGGATGTGGACATAGAAATCATTGCATTCCATTGAATAAAGCCTTCTAACATAACTGGTCATCATACACATTTATTTTACTGGCTATTCGTGGCCGTCCCTGTAAATATTAGCATCACCATTCAGGTTGGATTTACAATAGCGCACCTTGCATGGGCGACACTGGAGAACATCCGTGTCTTTCGATTTCTCGGTAGCCTTTTCTCCTACTTATCCACAGCCTTCTATTCTACCTGTTCATCAAGCTTGAACAAGTATTTCGCAGCTGGCCCAAAGTCATACTTTGTCATGGGGTCCACCCCACTCCCATCGTCCAGTAGAGTGATGCATTTCTTGTTGACATGGTACACCTAGTGCGGCGCAAAAGAGAGGATGCCAGGACAAGTGGTGAGAACCAAGTACGTTTTTCTACGTCTCAAATGCTTCCTTAGACATAGAATGCTTACCAATGGGACACCGTTCGGAAGATTCAATTTCTTCATGGCATCCTCTGGGATCTCACAAAGGTGCATGAGAATGCCACGAATAGCATTCTCATGGCTAGCGACAAGCACCCTCTTACCCCTGTCAACAGCCTCTGGGGCAATCCTTTTGGTGTAGTACGGGATGGACCTGTTCATGCAATCCCAGAGTGACTCCCTCTTGGGAAACTTCCTGTGAATGCGAAATTCTTTTGCCTCAATGCTGCGAAAGATGGTTTCCATCCACGAGATGCCAAGGTCCCTCACGTACTTGGTTCGTTTGTAATCGTTTCCAGGGTAGAATGGAGAGTACGATGATGTGGGCGGTGGGCGGATCTTGAAACCACTTCGCCACCTGTCTCGAGACCAATAATAGTTGCTGGAGTGAGCAGACTGACTTTTCAAGGCCAAAAGGATAAACATGTTGTACAACCTACCTCTTTAGTTGTTCTTCGCCATACTCTTGACCAACCATCTGTTTGCTTTTGCCCGTGAGTGCCCCATAATGGCTGCGAGAAACATGTGAGCATCCAAGTAGTGAACAACGTCCTCGTGTCAATATGATCACCACTCTCACCGTTCGTTGAGCCTCCAGCTCTTGATGATTGGAACCCATGACTGACCGAGTTCGTCGATACAAAATCCTGCGGGTGCTGTTAGTCACAGGAGCCTCATTCAACAGTCATACAAAAGTCATCATTATCTTGGCACTCACTCCCGGTCTGAATCGCGCGCAAAAGCCAACTCGTGTACACAACGTCAAACTCAAAGTCGTGCATCTTCAGAGTTTTGCCCCCCCTCTTCGCATCCTCCACGCCATCGGGAGCAAGCGGTGGGTCTGCCCACCCCGTAAACAGACCTAGGTTGTTGTGGGGCGTCCTCCCGTGCCGGATGAACACCACCACCGGATCTTCGTCCGAGTGGACAAACTTGACGAACTCCCGGGATGACTTCGCAGCCGACGTGCCCTCTGCCTTGGCCGTGCCATCATCGAACTTCTCAAAGTTGCCTTCGCTCGGCTTCTCCTCAGTCCCCGTCAGGATCAGCCGGCCATCATCATTGGGGTCCATAATAGTACCCTCTCCTGCTGCCAATGCTGCTGCGTCTTGCTCCTCTCTGAGTTTATGCAGAGAATCCTCAAGGGAGCTGGTGCGCTTGACGCTCTGCAACATCGGCTCTCCATCCATGGCAGCATCAGATCCTGGAACCATTTGCTTCCTTAGCTCATTGCGCTTCAAGGCCTCCTTGAGCAGGCCTGGCTTCTCCAGGAAGACGCCAGACGTGTGCGCCTGTGACAGCTTTCCCTCTGCTGGTGGGATCGGTTCCATCTTCTTGTCAAACTATCAACATCAAACGGGACAGCAAGTTAGTGCTAGAGACGCCGAGTGGCGAAGCGAACAGCTGTACCAGGCTAACGCATGGCTTGTATCTGGGGGTCTTACCTTGTACACGAATGGAACGCCAGATGGCATGGCAACATCTTTCATGTCCTCCTCTCCGATGCCTGTCCAGCAGCAGAAAACACACATGATGTCAGAGTCGTTGCAAGGATATATCGAGACCGCCATCTACAATGGCCATCTCCTCGGCTGCACTGCTACTCACAATCGATCACCTGCATGAGCCCCCGGAGGGTATTGGCATGTGCCAGCACCATAACGTCGTTCCCCTCCTCCAACTTTTTCTTGATGCTGAACTCCCACAGTGGACGAGCTGCATGTACGATGATTTATGCAAATGCATACCAAGAAGGAGATGGGCATTCAGTGATTGTATGTTAGGACAATCATCAATAGAACACAAACCCTATCGTGGACGAGGACAAGACTTTCGTCCCACACATGTAGACATGGGTACTCACCTCGTTCCATGCAGTCGTTAAGCGACTCCGAGAGTGGTATCTGGTCCTCCGACAGGTCCGCGTACCGCCTGTCGTTGCCGGGGTACATCTTATGGTCCCTTTCCATGGCGGGCGGTCGAGACTTGAGCGAGTTCCTCCTGCGCAGTTTTTGCAGCAGTTGCGAGAGACCATGCGTGCATATGTGTTAGATGCAAGTTCGTGAACGCGTGGTGTTTCTACCAAGTGAGATCTCTCAGAAGATACCCATAGCGTCTTGCCCTGGCCTCGCAGAATGAAAATTAGTACGCAAGCAGTCACCAACTTGCATCGATAATCATGCCCAGCTCTCTCGACCCTTTACGCTCCACACATATGAAAGCATTATCATTCCCGCCAAGCCAAAAAATGAGGGCACGCACTCACCAAGCCTGCACGACCTCCACGCCAAACTCCTTGGCGGCGTCCTTCTTCTTCAGGCCCGTCAACGCCCCGTAACTCCGCTCGTTCAGTCGCCAGCTCTTGAACATCGGCACGTACGGCATTTCGATGGCGTCGGCTATTATTCCCGCGGATTTGATCGCGCGAGTGAGACGGGACGTGTACACTATCTCGGGAGCGTACCCGAAGGACAGGAGAAGCCTATTTTTTGGTGTTTATGGCGTGTGCGTCGTCGAAGAGAACAACATACGATACACGGTGAGTTCATTTCATGTGTACAGAATATAAGCAAAAGGAACAAACAGTTTTGCACGGGGTGCGCACAAGGAGTGTATTGTAACATCGGACGATGTACGCGAGGTCATATTGGGAAATAAACGAATACTCACCGTCCAGCGTGCTCGATCTGAGTCACCCCATCCTCGCTCAGATCCGGATCCGCCCACCCCGTGAACCTCCCCTCCCCGCTCCACTCGCTGCTGCCGCTCCTCAACAATATCAAACTTCCCGGCTTCTTCTTTTTGATGATCAATTTCCCCAACGCCCCCCCCATAATCCGGAAAGGCTTGAGCAGGATCGAGGATTTGGCATTCTCGATGATGGAGAAGTCGCGAGATTCCTCCTTCTTCCAAGTGGCGCGGGAGGCGCGGTATGAGGAGAGTCCGTGGGAGTATTGGGAGATGGAGATGCCCTCCGGACCGGGATCGACTACTGCCGCCGCGATGGGTTTTTCGGAGTCGACATCATCCGTACTGGATTCGCGTAGGAGCGTCTTGTTCGTCGTCGTCGATTTCCGGTGGTGGAGGCGAGGGGCGATGACGACGAAGGCCGATGACGACGATGCACGGACGGCCGCGGAGGCGCCGCCGATGGAGAGCGCCAGGATTGCGGTGCCGATCGACTTCATCGTCGTCGCGGCAGATAACAAGATGGGGCCGCCGTCGATATCAGTCGAGAGTTGTGTCCAAATGAAGGGACGAGCTCCTCATTTTCTCATATCTATACTGTCGTCGATAGGAGGTACCTAGGTACCATACTTGATTGGGCAAACCAAGCAGAGAGCTTACGATATCTACCAGACTTACCAGGTAGGTACCTAGGTAGGTGTTGATTGCGTCGCACGGTTCTTGGATCCATCATCTTCTATGTCGGAATCAGTAGTTGGAAAGATATGGTGCCAGAGCTACATAGGACTTGGACAAATTCCTACGCTCAAGATCTTTGCAAGCCGCTTAGAGACGATGGTGAAAAAATTCTGCCTTTCGTACCTCACTCCAAGCTCACTCATGCTTTCTCTTCATGAGGTGCTCTCTCTGAGAGAGGTACATAGAGGTATCTACTATGTCTCTGTGATGAATGTGGGCTTTTCTCTGGATGGAGAGGATTCAGGCCTGGACTCCGCCTTTACTATCAACTGATGGGAGGCGAGTTCATAGTAGATATGAATGATGCTGCCAGGCTCCGGTGCCATGGAAGTTATCATTAAACGTGCGGTTAAATCATAAGTATCAAGTAATTTCCTAATGCCAAAGTAAATATTGTGAGAACTAACAGCCGGCACCCCTCTCCCACGGATGAATGTTGCACGGTGCCGTCCTCCCTTAGACTGTGTGCCTCTAGCTGCCTCTAGGCAAGCTATTGGCTAGACTATGTGTACACAATCCACTATTCCATTAGTTGGAAATGACGAGTTTATTTATCGCAGAACCAGGGTTATAAATATGAAATGATTATTTTTATATCATTGCTCGTGCAAATCCAACCTCATCATGCACACAGCCATTCTTGGGCACTTGAGGTTCACAGCACGGAAAACATCAAAGCAGATCAACATGTCATCCTGTTCAACACGTGTTTACACAATGTCGTTCCTAACAGGATCTATGTTGCGAATATACAATGCAAACATGTGTTTTGTGCCTTCAATTTTCTTTGAGCCGAGGATGGACTGAAATTTAGTCCCATCGCACCTGGTCATTGTCACAAGTCTCTGCTTCCCATTGCTTTCTAACAGTTGTGGCACAGTGATATCGTGTACTATCAATGATATATTCTTGCCTACCAAATCAAGTTTCGACTTGCACTTGATTTCATCTACAGCAACTTGGTTTACCATTTCAATTGTGCCACTATCATCGAAAACTACAATTGCATCAAATGCATGGTCGTCTACAACTTTCATTACAAGCTCATCTTTCTCCTTTGAAGACGGCTTCTTTGTGTTCTCCGTTGACCCCTTGGACAAACTGCAAATCGATGTAACAACCAGGAAGGCAAACATATTAGGTACAAGCAAGCGTGAATGACAGTTGTTTGCATTCAGACACAATTCTTACTCCGTGATATAACCTGCCATCTTTGTGTTGTCTGAGACCATCTTGACACGGATGATGCATGGAAATTCGGATCCATCAGCTTTGCAGCCACGAAGCATTCGCTGTTGGCCAAGTACCTCGTGGCGAGGAATCTTGTCCGCCTTCTGCTTGAATGCTTTAATGTATTTATCATGGTGTTTACCATAGCCCCCTCCAACAAGGATGGACAGATTCTTGCCTAGCATCTCATGCTTCGTGGCGTACCCTGCATAGCAGGAAAAATGGGTGGATTGTGAGATAGTAAGCAAGAGATAGCTGAAATCATTTTTGAATGAGTGAACAAACAAAAATAACTCACCAAACAAATCTACTGCAGAGTCATCTACATGTGTGATGACCCCATGTAAATCTGCAACAACCACGGCATCATAACCACCAACACCTTCACTGGCGCGTCTCACTCTTTTTGCAGAGGCAAAATCAGGGGTGCTAACAACAGTTTTCTTCGATTGGGCAGAGTTACTGGAAACATCAGTCAAAATGGCTGTGCTAACCCCATGGGCAGAGCCATTGGAACCAGCCTTGTCAGGTTCGACAGGCGCTGAATCAGTCGAACTCTTGTCATCATTGGCTGGTGTTGAATCATCTGAAGAGGTAGAGAGGGTCTTGAATAATATGGATTGTGGTCCTGCAACTGGCGCCAACGATTTGGACACTGTGGTTGCTGCTACTTCAGTTGTCGCGACCGACACTCTTTGAGCCACATCCCCCACAGACATCAACGTGTTGCGAGTTTCTTTCCAGAAATGAGCTAACTGCTCTTTTCGGTGGATGAAAAAGAAGTTGGCCACTCTTGTTACAGCAAGAGAGAATACAATCAAACAACCGCATGCAGTCAAAATGACAGGGTCTGCCGTCCAACTACTCATGGTGATTGTGAAGGAAATGATTCCTGCCTTGAAGAGGGCAATGAAGACCACTGGCCAGTGAGGTTTTGCAGTCTCACCATCTGGCCGATGTACCAGGTTATCAAAAGCTTTCTTGACACCAGCATGTGTTAAACAAATGAGCTCCAAGGAAAGCACAACCACTGAGAGTGAGTAAGCGAAAAGATGGGCGGCTGTATCATCCGTCATTTTTGGAGAAGCAGCTAGCATGCGAGATTCATTAGGATAACCATAGCTGGCTTGAACGTCCTTCTGTGAATCCTTCAAGATTGCCTTCAGAAAGACTTTATATGTCACTGGATACACAGAATTTCCGGCAGGAAAAAATGTCATGAGTTGTTTGCTATTCTTTGCTATTGCCTCGCACAAACGTTTTGGGTATATATCTCACCTCCAAACAAAATCAAGCTCATTGACAGGAGCTGAATTAGGTAACTGTAGCACATGGAGTTCAGTAGATTTTGCCCTGCACATCATTCGGAACAAAGAAGATGAACGAACTGACCAGCCCAATTGTAAATGTCAAAACTTCAACAATCAAATCGCAACAACTTACACATTGCATGACCCTCTGCGTGGGCAGGTTCACTCTCGAATTTCAGAATCTGAATCAAAATCACCGTGAGGATTCCTAACGAGGCGATGATGTAATATTCTCTTGATTCCACCGTCTCGACAATCAGAAGAGATAGTACACCTTCACCTATCATGAGCAATATCCATTCTCCGTAGCGATGAATGACATAGTCTACAGAAGCCAAACAATTTGAGCACAAGAAAGGTGTCACCGGTTAGTATCAATATATATATATATATCTGCAACACTCAGACGATGTCATGTGTAGCGCTTACCAACATTATTTGGGACAAAGTAGTTCCTGTGCAGCAAGGATTGGGGAACAAAGGGGGTGTCAACTTCATTGTAGCGAAAAATACATCATAGACGATATCTCCATGACAGCCTCTCACCTGATGTCGCCTTTTCCACCGGTAACCCTAAATCTGTGCCAAGCCGTCAAAACGAGACTGAGCAAATAAGCCGCAGCTGTCAAGGTCAACGGAAGGTCTGAGATTGTCCATAGCGATTCTGTCGCCGAGTCATACTTCTCGTAGCTACTTTCGGATTTAGCATCGTATTCAGAAGCCAAGTGACGGTACCCCTTGTCATACTCCTTGTAATCGCCACCTTTGCCATCACTCTCAGGCTGGATGAACAGCATTATCGCCACAACAAGTGCAGCCAAGTACACGAGCAAAGTTGGCAAGATCTGAGACTTCACCTTGCTCCAGGTATGGTTCTTAATACACTCTCTATCTCCAAGTGCTTTCAGGTATAGCTCGATGCATAGCATCATGTGCATGAATGCCTCGACAAAAATGAAGATGGTGAAGAGCATAGTTTCAGCTGACTTCGGATCCGACATGAGTTCCATCGGCTTAACATGGCAAATCGCCATGCTCACTATGAAATATCGCACCACCTCGAACACACGATGCGCATAATCCACACTCGTGTACCTCGACTCGTAGAACATGCTGACCTCCCAAGTGTTCCAAAGCGGGCCGAAGGTCCCAACGAAGTAAATCAGCCCACGGACCCAATCCTTGCTGTTCATCGCGGACGTGAACATGACGCCGAGATTGTACGCCATGGCAACGTAGAAGAGGTCGTAGAACAGGTCGCCCCAGTTCACGTGAGGCAGGATCTGATCCTCCCCCCATCGCTGGCGTTGGACGGGCGGCGCATACCACGCCAGAAGTGTGTCGTGTCCATCGTAGTAGTGCCCATCATCGTCGATCGATTCCAGCCGGTCGAAGGCTTCGCCCCACATGATAGAATTGACAGACTCCCTCATGTTGTCATCGGTGGGCATGGAGAGGTTGGAGCACGAACCACGTTTGCCATGGGCTCCCAGGCTGCGCAACACTTTTTCCTCCGGGGTCATCGGCTGATCTCGGTCCTTTGCAGCAGCGGCCCGGCGGCGTAGCTTTGCCGCGGCAGAAGCAACCGCAAAGTTCGGTTCTTGGACACTTCCACCTGCTTCCACCTGGGGAGCTGATTGCTCGCGCTCCCTGGTCGCGGCAGCCCTTCGGCGTAGCTTGGCAGCAGCAGAGAGGGCTGCGAGGTTCATTTGTGGGGCATTTGTACCTGTTTGCAGTGCATTTGGTTTGATATGAGCATGATTAAGCGACCAAATGAGACTGAAAGACTCGTCCGCACAAAATGTAGACATCGGGACGGCAGAGGTAGACCACCATCCAGAGAGAGCATTTTTCTACATTCCATCTCGTCCCAGCACAACCTGACACAAACTTTGGTGCAGCAACATAGGAAACAAATGCACAAAACAAAACAACTCCATCTGAAACAACTGATATGCGACAGTGGAATACGCCAAAAGCTGTATCCGCCTGGCAAGTCCAAATTTTGCAGCTTTCTGAGTAGCATGAATGACATTCTACATGATGAATGGAACACTCAAAGAAGAAGTTATCAGACTCTCTCCCATTTTGCAATTGAAACTGTGCAGATAGCTGAAGTATGATCCCTCCAGCATGAGAAAAGAAAACATATCACTCTATCAATTGTGGCATAACATGAAAATATACAAGAATCCCCTGCTGTCCAAAGTTGAGACACTCCAACAAATGAAGTGAGAGCAGCCCCAACCAAGTCCATCATAAGCATAACCACTTGCTATGCCCCCCAACAAGAAGAAACTCGAAAATACAGACGACAAAATGAGTAAATAACAAAGCTTTTTCTCACCCGGAGATCCCTGAGCACCGTCTGCTGTGGCAGCGGCACCAGCGGCAGCGGACGCGACCGCCGCCAGCGCGTCGTCCCCGGAGCTCATCCTCCGGGGACCTCCTCCCCCGGCGCTTCCGCCCATCCTGCGACGGCTCTTCATGGCCCGCTGGGCCTTGAGCAGATCGGCGTAGTTCATCCCGCGCGTCGGCGCCGGCGCCTGCTGCTGGCCGCCGCCTCCATTTTCGACGTCGTTGCCATTATTGTTGTCGCCGTTTCCCGCGAAGCGGACCGTGAACTCTCGATCGAGTCCTCGCAGCTGCCTGCCACCCCCGGGAGAGGGAGGAGGCGGCCGATGATGATGATCCGCCGCCTCGACTGCAGTCTCGACCGCCTCTACGGGGGTGCTTGGGGCACCGCCGCCGCCCTCCTCTTCGTCGGGCTCGCGGAAGGTCACGCGATCCCTCATGGTGTTTTGGTTGTCGTCGTCGTCGACGTCGTCGATATTCGCCCCGCCGATTTAATGAAAACCAAAGAGCAAAGAGGGTTTCACTCTTTTCGTTCGAAACGGGCCTTGTTCGAAAGCAATCACAGCTTGTGCAGCTTGTGCGTGCCGTGGTGCGTGGCAAGCCGGGTTTTTTGGAGGAAGCAAGCGCGACAAAGCTTCCACGCATGTAACGGAAGAAGATAGAAGCACGATCGCGACAGAAATAATCGGATGGATTCGCATGGGAATCGTCACAGGTTGAAAGAAAAAAGCGTGTTGAAAGTTTATGTCCTTAAGCATCTAGTTATGCACATCAAATATTTTTTAGGGACAGATTCGAGGTAAATTGATTCAATGGGGTTAAAATGATATTTATTTGCAGACATAAAATATATAAGAAAATGAACGAATGAAAAAGTTCCCAACATCGTGATGACGTGGACTCTGTCTCAGATCTTAGTTCTCTGAGAACTTGAAGGGATTTTATTTGTGTACTTTTACTTGTGTCACATCGACCTTGTTCGTAGCTCTTTATGTAGGAATAAATACATTAATCGTGATAGATGAACGTCACGGTGACGCAATTTCATCCGCGATTAATGCGGAGATGAGCGACTGAAAAAGTGCACTCAGATCTCAGTTCGCAGAGAACCTGGGTGACGCCATTGTTTGTGCGTTTATCGACGGCCAGGCGGTGGTGAAAGACAACAATATATGGTTTAAACCACCGCTATGACTCTTGTCTCAGTGTTGGTTACTTTATTGTGAGCTACAATGGAGTGAGTGACTGAGGCAATCCGGGACTCGGGGAGTCCCGCGGCTGCTGAGCTGGCGGGAAGAGA
>JALLBE010001079.1:0-13873 GCA_036939795.1 Thalassiosira mediterranea
TACCATACCATACTCTCTAGAGAGGTGCTTCTTATTCACGGGTGATCTCTCTGCAATTGCTCACATACATCTCATGTACCAAAGATCAATAGAAGAGAATCATGGACCTCTCGCCCAACAAGAAGAGAATCGTCGTCACGGAGGACGACGAAGATCTGGACCTCGACAAGCTGCTGCTAGCCGATGACGGCCCCGCCTCGAGCGCCTCTACACCGTTGCGCGAAGCCGCCACGAAAGTCTTATCATTGCCAAGCCCGATAGTGGCCCGGGAAGATGATGACGATGACGATGACGAGGAATGGGTGGTCCCCGCTCCGGCGCGGCCGGGAGATTATATGAGCTCGTCCCTCCACAAAAAGCCGAGCAGGCCCATCCTGAAGAAGGTTTCCAGCTACGACACCCCCCTGGACTTCTCCATGGCTCGGGGCGTGAGCAGGAGGGCCCGACAGACGAGCTTCCTGAGCGAGGCCTCGTCGATCAAGTCCTCCTCCTCCGGCGATTTCTTCGTCGGATGCAGCAGCGGAAGCGGCAGCGAGACTCGGCCTCCGTCTTCCGAGCGACGCGGTGCGGATGCGGCCAGCACCGCGACCGCGACGACCTGGATGGATTCCACAGTGAGCAGCTGCCCGTCGTCCCTGGGCTCGAGCTCCACTACTCGCAACAGAGTCTCGTTTCACTCCGTGAACGTTCGCGAGTACGGGCAGACCGTGGGCGATAACCCGAGCTGTCGATCTGGATGTCCGGTAAGTATTTGTCTGCCGAGGCTTGGTCCTACACATTAATATTTTGACGTTTGACATCTTGAAAGATGAAATCTCATCAAACGTCCAATGTCCAATCTATTATTTGGTTCATCTCCTCTCTTTTTCTCAACTTATTGAACACTGTAACGTACCTGGCTCTCTGATGGTACTCTCATCTCAAGATCTCGCTCGATTGGAGCTATTCCAAACAGGAGTCCTCCAAGAGCCTCAACGAGTACGAGCTCGAGCGCGCCGCCTCGGACCGCTTCAAATCCCGACGGCTGTACCTCAACAAGTGGGAAAGACGCGACGTCCTTCTGCTCGGATGGGGACACAGCCTCGACGAGATGAGGGAGGCCAGGAGGGTTACCAGAAAGGATCAGAGGCTGCGAAGCATCACATCGGCGATGCTGCCTCTGCTGCGGGCGGAGGAGGTCGTGCTGGGCATCGGGACGAGGGTTTCGAACATTCGCGACAGGACGAAGAATAAGAATAAGGATGCCAAAGGTGCCGCGGACAATGGCGATGAGACGGAAACGACGACGAGTAGCAGCGTCTCGATGTCTGCGACCCAGGACTCCGTGAAGCCGCGCTCCATACGCCTGCCCTTCAAGAGAGAGCCCATGAGAGATCGAGTCATTTGATTCCGACCTCAAGAACCTCGAGATCCACCGAGAGTTTTTCTGTCAATCATACATACACCGATGTAGTCTAATGCGGCGCATAATATTTCATTTGTCCAAGCCTCGCTCTGGGATGATAATCTATGACACTATAGGTCTGTTTCCTGAGACTCATAGAGTGCTCATAGCAACACATGTCGAAACCTTGCCGATCGATTAACCTCAGCTAAAAAAACGCCTGGTGTCTTGACTATCTTCAATATTCGGCTACAATCGATGTTGCCCCTTAGTACAGCTAAGCTCGGTGGAAATCACCACAGCTGATCACAGCAAGGAGTTCTTCTCCTTTCTCGAATCGTATCACCACAGAGGATGCCAGTAAATACTACACAGAAAGAGCACGGACATGGATATGGCATGAGTAATTCTGTCCTTGACACCCAATTGGGCAAAACAAGTCAGAAGGAGCTCTCACTTTTGGGGTACCCAAATATCTATGTAGAATCTAGAGGTCTCGAGGGCACTATTTGAGTACATATTTTGAGTCACAAAAGCTCTCTAGGTAGTGGCACAAGTCATCGTATGTAGGTGTTACAGGCAAGAAGTTACAGGTTGCTCTTTTCTTGGTAATGCACGCGGAGAGGATGCTTGATAAGGATGTGACGATGCGCAGTGGGCAATGAGAGGGATTGGTACGATAGGTGTGGCGAACATAGAAACTCAGATATTCAAGTGTACATATCATCAAGTTAGATCAAGTTGTGGCTTCGAATGGAATTCAGCATTCTCCCTGGAATTCATACGGTCATTATTAGGTGTAACTTTACACCTAATGACAAATACGTAGACGCTTGTACCAAAACTACGACGGTTAGGTGTAATTTACACCTAAACAAAAAATGGTTGGGATATTGCGTCGCAGTCGAGTGCATACGGTGTATTGAAATCTCAAGCTGTTCACTTGTAATCTCTTCATGCAATAGAACATCGCAGCTGACAGCCTTCGCTCCATCCAACTCCTCCAGTCCTCCAGTCTCCTCCAGTAGCCTCCAGTACAATAGCCCACGCCGTTCCATTGAGTCTGTCGGAGCCGCTCGCTCGCCTCCGCTTGTATGGTACCTATGTGGTGATAATGGCGACTTGTTGTCCTCTATCTTGCACGCAAGCCTCTTACCTGCATAACATCCACCAACTCAACCAGGCACGTTTCGCATTACATTACCTCTACTATCGAAGAAGTGGGGTTGGGTTGATCGGGCGAGACAGCTAAAGGCACTCATCACCGAAGACGCAAACACCATGTATCTTGACAAGGCCGTGGCGGCCAAGCAAAACGATGATTTGGGAGAGTTGAAATCCGCCGAGACGCGTTCGACATTCAGCGAAGTCTCATCTACAGGCTCAGTATCAGACCACAAGACCAGAACGAGCAATATGTACTTCAGTTGATTCGGCGCAGTCTTTGCTGGAATCATCGAGGAACAGGGATTCAGAGATCAGCTCGAAAATTCGGTTGGCCAACGTCGAGAGCGCAAAAAACAGAAACGTTGAGTCTCTCAATATGAACAAGCTACGTTTCTCGTCGCTCGGTTTAAAGGGGCGTAGCAAGGAGACGGCAGTTTTGAGCGAGTGCTTCGAACACTTTTGTGGCAACCAGAAGTCGGGAGAAGGGGCGGATCAGAATGAGACTATTCTTGTCGGTGAAGAAAAGGCTATCAGCCATGAGCAGCAGGTTAGTGAAGTGGTATTCATCAGTGGAGAGTCGGGCGCCGACAAGGTGGGTAGTATCTATGTACACGTGCGATTTGTTCGTCTGACTGCACATGAGCTCATACTATCTTCATTTGCATATTAGATTGCATTGGCAGAATCTATCAAAACCCGGGTGAACCGTCGTGGGGGTATCTACATTAGCGGGAAATTCGATCTCTACCTGCGGGAGCCTTACTTCGGGATTATTTCTCTCTTCCGTGAGCTCTGTGGGGAGATGCTTGAACTCCGCAGGCTGGACAATGAGAGGTATAAAGAGTTATGCAGCAGTATCTTGACTGAAGTTGGAGATGAAACTACACTGCTGACAAACATTATCCCAATTTTGGAAGAAGTTGACCTCCCCCTGAAGCCAAATGGAGTTGCGGACCAGAGCAATGACAAAGATGCAAAGGAACGTTTGAAGTATGCATTCCTCCAGTTCTTCCGTGTCATGACCAGTTACTTCAGCCAATTGGTCCTTGTCCTTGACGACTTGCAGTGGACTGATGTGCCCAGTATTGTGAGAAAGATTCCCTATCAAAATCATCACATCACAAAAACTCACCATGTGTCCTAATTCTCTTTCGCGGTGTTTTTTGCTAGGCGCAGGAACTACTGGATGCACTACTAAAAGACAAAGATATCAACATTATGTTCATTGGAATTTACCGCTCCAATGAGGTTGATGAAGCTCATTATCTCTCGAAGATCATCCGGGATATGCACTATGCTCAAACAAGGGGTGTATTCAAGTTGGTTGAAGTCTCAGTTGGAAACTTGGATGTATCAACCTGCGAAGAGATCTTGATGGAGCTTTTATCGCTGGATTCCAACAGGGAAACGCATCGATTGGCAGAGATTTGCCACAAACGCACCCAAGGTAACGCTTTCCATCTGCTTGCATTTTTGGCAATGCTCGAAGAAGAGAAACTTTTGGAGTTTAACCTTGGGCTATTCAAATGGAGTTGGAAGTCCAAGCAGATCGAGGAAGAAACAGGGGCTACTTCAAATGTTGCTGCATTGATGCAAGCAAAAATAGAGAAGCAGCCTCAGGAATTGAGAGAATTGTTCCAGTTAGTGGCATGTTTAGGTACATCTTTCTCTGAAGTGATGGTGTATAGCACATTTCCTCAAATGCAAAAGGCAGATGATGATTATTCCGCAATCAACCAGACTCAAGAGGAAATTCACAACCTTCTCTTAGTTGCCGTCGATGAATCTTTCCTTGAACATCAGGGCCCTTCGCGGTACCGATGGGTCCATGACTCTGTTCAAGCGGGGGCAATGCAGCAAGTCTGTGAAGATGAAAGGAGTGCATTTCAGTTTAAGGTTGGGAAGGCTCTCATTCAGAGCTTGACAGAAAAGACTTGGATGAAAACATCTTGATGGTGGCAAACTTGCTCAACGCTGCAGAATGTCCTGAAACTGACAAGATGGAGATAGTACATTTAAATCTCAAAGCCGCAAAGGTATGCTACTTGCTCAAGCTTTGATGTATTCACTTTGAATGTCTCAATCTCAGCATATCATTCAATTCCTTCTTTTCTTATAGAGAGCTTCTGCGTTCTCTGCGTTTGGCAGCTGTGTCAGCTATGCAGAAAAGGCCATCTCTCATTTGCCAGCAGACAAATGGCTCCAGCATCCGCAGATGTCACTTGAGCTGTACTCGCTATGCTGTGAAGTTTACTTCAACCTGGGGAATGTTGACAAGATGCATTTCTACGGTGATGAGGTCTTGAAGCAGAATGCACTGACAGAGCTGGAAAAGGTCAAAGTACACCAGTGCAATATCAGTGAACTGGGAGGTAGGGGGAAAGCGGCAGAAGCGCTTGCCATGAGTCTGGATGTTTTGGGCAAGTTGGGATGCAAGTTTCCAAAGATCAGCATTTTGCAAGTAGGAAAGACCCTATCTTCGATGTCAAAGACAAAACATCCAACTGAAACTGATGTCATGGATCTACCCCAGATGACTGATGTCACGAAAAAAGCATGCATGAAGCTGATGTAAGTCATTCATGATATCCTCACTAATTGCCTTGTTAGACCTCTAACTTCTTGTTCTTTCTTGCCATTGCTGCAAAAGGATAAAAGCATCAACTTATTCTTTCTACTGCAACAATGCATTTGCAATGATCATGATCATTGCCCGAATGGTGCGATGGACAATCAAACATGGTATTGATACCAATTCGGCGGCTGCATATGCTTTTTTTGGTGTAATCAAGATTAAATTTGGAGAGTATGGTGAAGGGGCTCGATACGGGGAGCTTGGTCTTCGAATTCTTGAATACCTTTCATCAGGCACTACGTCTAATGGTGAGGTCATCCTAGAGGGCAAGATGCCAGAGAGCAGAGTGACGTATCTTGTTTGGTTCTTGGTTGCACCCAGATCAAAACCTATACATTTAACGTTGAAGCATTTGCTCGGGGGATACAAGGTCGGAATGGAGGTTGGAGATTCTGAGAGTGCTATATGGAATATTTTCACATATATCTGCGCCTCAATAGTGGCCGGGAAATCACTAAAGGGTTAGGCTGTTGATTGCAGCACTTATCTGGAGCAATTCAAAACGCTCAACCAAGACGAGATACATGCACAATCTCTCCCATTTCACCAGTTTGTGCTCAATATGTTGGGTGATGCAAAACATCCCTTGAAATTGACTGGTTCTGCCATCAATGAAGAGGAATTTTTGACCACAATTGAACCAATGCAGTCGAGAGTGATGAGTTTTCTTCATCTCCAGATTATGAAGAGCATGGCGTGTAACTTCTTTGGAGATTTTGAGCAGGGGGCTAGGCTTGCTCTCGAGCGAGGGGATGATTATGAGAAGAAGAATGGTTCACCTCTAGCCATGTTGGATTTTCTTCATCAAGGCATAGCACTGTATGCAATGGCACGTAAAACAAAGGAGAAAAGGTATACCAAAGCAGCTAGGAAGGTCAAGAAAGAAGTTGCAGTATGGGTTAAGAAGGTGTGTTCAGTACTTGCACCCCCCGTTCACTGTACCTTTCGATTTGTCTCACAGGATATTGATTGTTTCTTGCCAGGGCAATGTTATTGTAATACATTACATCCCATTCCTTGAAGCAGAAGAGGCAGCACTAGATGGGAAATCTGATAATGCAATGCATCACTACTCTCAAGCAATATCTATGGCTGCCCACTCTGGCTTTCTTCACAACGCAGCTCTTGCTAGTGAGCGGTATGGATATTTTCTTCTGCAGGATATGAAGGATGACGATAGGGCTGGTCAATACTTCCAGGACTCCATTAGATATCATTCAGAATGGGGCAGTGACTACAAGGCTGAGATGTTAAGAAAGGAGCATTCCAATTTGTGGGTAGAGGGAATCCCATCGGAGATTGTATCCCTCTCCAAAAGAAACGCAAATGTATGTAGGTTCGTAGAAATATCTGCTGCGACAATAAATGATATTTGGCTCTATTGGTATTCCTATCGCTTTGAACTGAGACAGATTCAATGGAACGCTGAAGTCGCTGGGTCTGGCAAAAGGAGCCATCCCTAGGATCAGATCGTATTTCGATGTATTCTGTGGCTCCGCAGGATGACTTCAGCACCAAGGATGCACGGTCTGGAGCCCGAAAATAATGTTGTTGTTGATAACATAAAGAGCAAGTCAGGTTTCTGGCGATGAAGTGGAGCCTTTTGTGTGCTACCACGTAGGTGTTGGACGATATGAATCAATTGTAGCTGATATTAACGGGCACCTGTCATTTGGCTGCGGGTCATTTTTCAGGGGCGGGGTGACTTGGAACAAGTTCCAAGTTGTTCTTGTAGTACATGAACGGTTTTGTCTTGTTGTGTGTTATTATCAAATGTGCTCCTCTGGCCTTGCTCTGGCAGGATGCCTAGCACTGATGACGACCGGGGTACTGCATCTAACAATCAAGCATGAACATGAAACATGAACTGGATGAACGGACGATGGACCAATACGTGGAGACTCTAAGATGCACACCCGGGGTGATGCAAATGGGCATAGAAGATTGTACTATGGATTGCAGCATAGATGGTGAGATACATTATTTTTTCTTTAAATCGAAACGTACCTCTCGTCAGCCTCTCGTTGATTTTGCCGAAAACATGAGACGTGTGAGCTTTATCTTCGATCTTGGATCGACTATGGGATCAACTACGTCGAGATGTCCGGCGAATCCATCGACCTTCTGTGGAATGACTCTATCGAGGAACTGAAGCGGTTGGTCGAAGAGGAGGAGAAACATCGTGATGGAGACTCGTCGGCGAAGCCCGCATCCATGACCGATGCCTTCCGATACTTCGTCAGGCTATACGCCCGATACTCGATCGTCCTGTCGAACCTCGACGAGTGTCACGATTCATGCGTCCAGCCCCAGAAGCGGCTCGACATTCGCTCGGTGCTCCAGCGCGTCATCCTCCGGGTCGTCGACCTGCGCCACCTCCTGGTGAGATGGTGTCCTCCGAACCCGGACGTCGAATCGAAGGGACAGTGCCAGGCCCCGTTCCCCTGGGAGTACCCGGACCTGAGCGAAGCGCTCGCGGAGCTGTCGATTCCGCCGACGAAGCTGGAGTTTTCGACTCCTGCGTTCTTCGCGGAGGAACGCGCGGAGGCAGTTCGACGACGAAATCTCGTGGTCGCGAGACTGGTGCGAGAGGAGGAGGATGAGTCCGGGTCGGACGCGGAGGACGGGCGGTTCGACGAGCCAGCTGGCCGTACTGCTGGACCATCCGAAGATGAGTGCGACGATGCATCACAATCAGATTCAGAATCAGAATCAGATTCTGAGCAGGGTTGCGATGTTGAATCGAACTGCCCAATCGAGATCGAGCCCGATCGGGCAGCGGTCGAAATCCAGCGTATCGTCCGAGGACATATCTCGAGGAAGAGGACCAGAGAGTTCCGGCGATGGTTAGACGGATTCATTGGCCTCAGACCCGCTCGCACGCGCGAAGGGGCCGAGTCGAATCGTCTTGAGAGCAACCTCCTGAATGTCCGACGCCAGAGAAAGCACGAACAGCGGTACTGCCAGGAGAGCTACGACAACGACTTGCACCGCCTCAAGGACGTCGTGAGGGCGGAGGAAGGTTTCGCCATGGAGAGCGAGATGCGCGAGGAGAGGATACGATGGATTACCGAGCACACGATAAGCAACAATACCCTCCCGGATTCATTTGAGGGCTTCTACGCAAGCAAGGATGACTCGCAAGGTAAGGAAAACGAAACAAACATAGAGGGCGATGGAAAGAAGAAGGATGGTGCCAAGGGGGCCAAGGCAGGGAAGGACGACAACAAAAAGTCGAAGGATAAGAAATCGGCAGACAATGAAGAAGTCGAGCGCCCAGTCTTGGCAGCGAAATTGGAGTTGATGGATCCGCTCAAAGATTGCATCCGCGTATACGAAGATAGGTGGCAGCATCGAAACGTCGGCCCTGAACGGGTCAAGTCGCAGTACCACGATGTGGAAATGGCGAAGGATCTCATCATCAGAGACCAGGTGAAGAACGAGCTGACGGCGGGAGTAGAAGAGAAGCTTCTGTCGAACGTGCTCAAAATAAAGGCCATGCAGGAGGCGAACACAAAGAAGTCGAAGAAGTCAAAGAAGGACGGGAAGGGCAAAGGCAAGGGAAAGAAAGGGAAGGGCAAGAAGGCAGGTGGGAAGAAGGAAAAGCCTCTGCCGGGAGCGAAGCTTCCCGGAATGAAAGACATGAGCGCCGATGAAATGTTGGGCGTACTCGTCGAGAATGGGCTTGTGAGCACTCCTGAAGGGCACAGTATGAAGGATTTCGTTGGAGGTTTTGCGAGTGGTCGTCCTAGGTTCCCACCGGGTACAGAGAAGCAGGTGAGCATTAATCTATTACGTGACTTTATTGTCTGTCCTCTGTATACGGAGCCCATATACTATGAAACCATGCTTGCGTGTATGCTCTAGGAGAGATGGATACCTGACGATCCTAGTGCTTTTCAGTTGAGGAAGTCAATAATGGACTATTGCATCCTCCCGCTTGGAACAGACGCGATAAAATCAAGTATCCATGACGATCAAAATGTACGCTCCGTCCTCTTTTACGGACCAGAGGGGTCAGGAAAAACGTTGATGGTCCAAACCATAGCTTCTGAGATCGGCGCCCTCCTGATAAACCTTTCATCTTCGACGATAGGGAACTCGTTCGGAGGCAAAGAGGGCACCACAAAGCTAATCCACATGGCTTTCACCGTTGCAAAAGAAAAGGCATATGGCCCTGTGATCATTTACCTCGACAACTGTCACGAATTTTTCATGGGAAAGTCAAAGAAAGGAGCGGCGGGATCGTCTGCCAATGCCGATATGCAGCGCTTCCAAAAAGACTTGTTGGTCTACAAAAACCAGGCTGTGAAGAAGGAGGACAGGGTGTTAGTCATCGGGTGTTCAAATATGCCGGGGATTGGTGATGTAAAGTTGATGAGGTGGAAAGGTCCTACCGGCAAACCGGAAAAACAGGGTTTCTTCGAGCGCTCATTTTACTTTCCAATGGCAGACCTCGCAGACAGAGCAATGCTTTGGAGGGCTTTCGTACAGCGCCGACTGCATGGCGTGGATCTGCAATCCAGACTTCCTCAGATCGACTATGCATCACTGGCTTTTATGTCTGATGGTGTCAATGCTGGCAAAATATCATCTGTAGTGGAATCAGTGCTTTCGGAGGAGAGACTGCAACAAAATACATGGACATCCCTAACAGAGCATGATTTTGCTGGGGCTCTTCCTCAAGATACAGTCGGTCAGGATGATGAGAGCTTCCTCCTGTTTACGCGCCAAATTACCAACTTGGAAGCGACGTGGAAAAGCGTCAATGGAAGCGATAAAAAGGGTGGAGATACAAAGAAGAAGAAGTAGCGGCAGCAAAAATAACACTATCGAATAACTTCTCCTTGTTCATATGAATGGTCTACGGCGCAGACCTCGTCTGGGTACCTACAAGAATAGGTACCACATCGTGTTTTGTCATCGAAGATCTAAGAATACCTCGCACAGACCTCCATGCATCGACACAATGATCACATCGCAAGAGTTCATTGCAATGGTGTCATGCCATCCCTTCCAACACATGACGAAATCATTCCAAGATGTATTACTGAGAAGAATGGAAGGGAGTGTACCAACATGATCTTCCTCCTGTTGACGACACGGATCTTTCGGCACTGGCCTCGCATCAATACAACGTTGTTGGGAGTTTGCGTGTGACCCATCAAACAATTTCTGCAGCCCCGACTGGTCCCCTGGATGCATCGACTCCTCGGCCCACCATTTCCATGCCTTTGGTAATAATCCCTGCCCTTGACAGCGAAGAGCTGCCACCGCAGGGACGGCAGTAACCTAATATGTCGTCCCTCACGTTCTCCGGAAAGCACACCTTGTGCAGCGGCGACAACCAAGTGTAGTGAAACCTCGAATTGGGACCTACCGAAGGAGAGGAGGAAATGCCATGTCTCCCGGTGCCAAACACCTCATTGATGCCAGCACGCTTCATGAGATTCTTTGCATACTGAGGAGGGTACTGGGGCTGCTCCATATGCGGAGGTAAGCGTCCATATTGGCCAGCAGGATGTCCATGCTGCTGGGGGTGATGCTGGTGACCATGTCCATGAGTTTCCCCCTTCAATCGATCGATGTGAGTCAGATTTGTCATGACCACGTCCCACTGGTCAAACATCATGCACATAGTGAATAGCCCAAACAGCAGCGCCTCCACCGTCAAACCCACAAGGGGCAGAAGGTCGGTGGGGTGATCGACACAGCGTGGGCCATGGTGATGGCCCCGAGAGTGGCCGATGCAGTTGAAGAAGCGATACACAACGAAAAGGAAGGAATATGTGCACGAAAGAAAGGTGTAGAAGATGAATAGCAGGAAGTACTGTGGAGACGCGACGATTCCAATCAGAATTGAAATAAGATACAGAAGCGCGAATGAAAAGGAGAGGGTAGCAAAAAAGAATTCCAGACTGACCTTGTGGTTGCCAATGCCCACGCAGTTATTGACCCAGGGACAGTGATGGTCCATTTTTATTATACACCGCTTGCAAATACTAAAATGCAATAAAATGGACCCCAAGGATGACGAGAGGATAAAAACTCCAGGTGAGCATACTGAAATTGAGAAGAAAAATGCATCACCATCCAAATGCACCAAACATATCTCACCTGCAATGGTGTGCCCTGGGGGGCTTGTACGCCTGGCATCTCCGGCACATCCTTCTTCCCCTCTGTTGCTGCTGTCGTCGCGGCGGTGGCGATCCCGCTTCGGGCCTCACTGGCGCTGCGCCTGCCGAGGATGCCAGGCTCACCGCACCTGCTGCTGCAGCAGCGCCCACGGCGGCAGCGGCCCCTGCTGCCGTTGCCGCCTGAGGCAGCACATGCCCATTTTTGTCGTTGTTGTAATCACCATTTTGTGCCCCATTGCCACTATCCTCCTGCATCAGCGACGAGGAGTGGGACAGCGAAGAGCCATTCCCACTTGGTGCCATGCCCTTGACCGGGCTCTCCCCTTTTATGAGGTTATCCAGCTCGTCCAGGTCCGTACCACCCGCCTCCATCGCTGCGGCCTCCGATGGGTCCGGTAGCGGGTTAGCATCAGGAGGCACAGCGCCAGGATCGGTAGTCATCGCTTTGAAGTGAGCAAATACCGCGAGGAACGCTATTGTGATGAATAGCGTCCGGTGGAAGTGGAAACCAAAGGTCATCTTCACGATTGACGTGTCGGAGTTTTGCATGTATTCACCAGTTAGGGGAAGGTACCGATGGAGTAATGCAATGAATGCAGGATGGATGAGATACATATCGAAAGCCATGACACTTCAACGCCAGCCCAGTCAAAATCACAATACCACCAAGGAAATCAGATTTTATTGCGGAGATGTTTCATCAGCATACGACTTTTTCAGCACACAGCAACTTTTCTTCCTCCGCTATCGTCTTCACTTCGTCATTCGCCCGCTATCGTCTTCACTTCGCCATTCGCCAGCACAGACCGAACAGTACACAAGGAATCCCTGAAGACCAAGAGATGGCTACTCTCTACCAAGGCACAGGCATTCTTCTTTTTCTGATACAAGCTGTCCTGCCCTCTGCCCGAGCCTACTCTTGGGAGATGATGTTGGAGCAATTCCGGAAGAAAACAAAAATCTGAACCTGGTATTTTCCAACTCCTCTAGAGCCTTGGGCTTGCAGACTCCAGGGAGACATGGAGAAAAATGATGACGTGCTGTTACCTCCCAAACTGCAGAGGGTAACTCATAATAAACCACCGAACGCAACAGATCTCCCTGGTCTGCCACCCCGCATTCTTAAACTACCCTCTATGTCAACGTTCCATTTTTCTCCTTCCAATCCCACTCCATCAATAGGCACGCACACGTTGAGATTCTCATGGGCGTCCGACTTCTGGTGAAATTTACATGAATTCTCTCTCGTCTGCCGACTGCATGCGTTCTCCAAAATCTCCTGTGATACACCCTCCTCCTTTCCTCTTGCCATTCACGTTTCTCTTGCTATTCACATTTCATCACCGCGAGCAAGTCAAGAAATGATCAATGCCCCAACAACTTACTTCGGATCAAAATACACACGACGTCCAATTTACTGATGCACAACATGTACAAAAATGATGCATCCCCCCCTCCCAAGAAGAATATCAAGAACCATTTATTTGAGTATGTATTGACCCACGCCATCAAAATGCCAATGCGCACAACGGATGTGCAACACACACGAACCAGAAACGATGACAAACAAAAACAAAAAAACAGCCCAGAGGGCCATCAATAAATATTTCTCTCTCTCTTCTCTTCTCTCACCTCCCTGTGGCCGTCCTCGTCCATCACGCTGAACCAGGGGGGGAGGAGTATCCACCCGAACGCGTACGCCCCGTACACGTGGAGGCAGTACGTCAATCCCGCGCATATCAGTCCGCACGGATCCAGGTTGAGCCATCGCGCGTCGAAGGGCTGCGTCCCGCATCTGTTTCGTTTCACGGTGGCAACGGCAACCTTTTTACCACCTCCCTTGCCTCCGTTGGGGCCCTTGTTTTTTTTGCCGTTGTTGTGCCCTCCGGTGAGGGCGGCGATACTCACGCCTCCCCCCACGACGTCATTGAGGCCCCCCGAATTGGACGAGGGTTTGGAGGGCGAGGATCGGAGCAACGACGAGTTTTCGCCGCCGTTGACGCCGCCCCCTCCGTCGGCGTCGTCGCTCCCCCGTCGGACCTGCGCCCCGGAGGAGGAGGCGGCGGGCCGCGGCTTGTTCTTCCGTTGCATCATCGTCGCGGACTGCGTTTGTTGTTTGTTTAGAATATTTTTATGACGAGTTACCGTTGAGACACGTAAATCGTGACACAGTGTGATACAAAATATTTATGTGATACACTTATTGAACTGTCAAAGATTACATTAATCTAGTAATCATGACACTTAAAACCTCATGACACTTCCTTAACTGATTCCTTCCGGAGCGCGCACAAACACAAAATCGATTTGCGTTCGTCTAACAAAACCACTTGATATAACAAACTCACGAAAATGTTACCAAAGCGCACCTCTCGTTGACCGCCTTCCGCTCGTCGCTATCGTCGACCCGAAACACCCTACGTAAGCTCGTCTCAAGAACTTTCATCTGATTCAATCTAAAGTACTTCTCAAGCTATGTTTGTCGCTCTCTACCTACTTTGAATTTACCTACCTATGTAGGATTAGATTCGGCCACCATGGTGGTTGTTA
>JALLBE010001080.1:0-11826 GCA_036939795.1 Thalassiosira mediterranea
CAAACCGCAACCATGCTACAGACTCTGTGTGAGTTCGTCAAACACATTCTTGCATCCTCTCTGCTGTTTTCGATGCATCTTCATGTGCACATCTCATTCTGACCCGCATATTGCCATATCATCGTTTCGATGCGGTCGTCCCCTCCATCCTCGCTTTCGCGCTTCGAGACCGATGAGTTTGCTGCCGCCGGCGGCGCGGCATATTCGCGGACGGGCCTCCCGGACGGATGGCTCGCCTATGTAGAGGCTCGGGGGGCCTTCGACGTGCCCTGGTGGCAACAATTTTTTTTCATTTGGTTCCATGATGCGATGGCGGCGGCGCGGCGAATGCAGGCTGGCTCTGCGAACCACCCGACAATCAACCGGGCCGACCCGAGCGGACTGGCGAGGAGGCCGATTGCAACGGTTGGATGATGGGAATGGCGAGCATCTACTCACCTTTGGTTCTCTTCGCAATAATTTCTTTGCACGCCTCGATCGAAAGTCACGTGAGATCGTTCGGGTGAGGAACTGCCTTTCAACGGATGAAATTACATTTCCCGTTCGACGACGATATCCAGGTAAGCGAGCAATATCCATTTGATGTAATTCGCACACAGTATTGCACGCTTTCCTCCATACTTTCCTCCTCCTTCCGAATCGCAACTCTACAGACCGTCGTCAGCTGGCCGGTCGGTCGAAGGACTTTCGGACGTCCGCCCTTGGACATTTTTCCAACGTCCGTCGTCGGAGGCGGGCGAGGGGGGCGAGGGAAGGAAGCGCCATCCGCGAGAGGGGCGTGCGAAGCCGACCGCGCCCGATCCTCCGCGGGGCGGCTGGACCGCGGATTCCCTGCACGGTGCTTCCCGGGGCGTCGTGAGCAGAGTCGGTGGCGCCGGCAGTCGCCTCGGCAGAACGCTTTGGTCGTCGTTTGGTGATGGGGCGGGGTGACCGCAGCTTGCCGTGGAGCGCAGCTCCCCCGCCGCCCGAGGTGGCGACCGACGGGCATTGCTCGAAGGGGTGGGTGGCGGTACGGCGGCCCCGCGAGACTCGCTGGCTTTCTTTCATGGGGTCAGTCGTTGGCGACTACGATTTGCGGGCTCCGGGAGGGGGAACGTTGTCGTCCCTGGCAAAGCCCCTGGGCCGACGACGCCTTGGACGAAGCGAGAGGTATGGGATATGAACGGAGCGCTGCCGCGTACGTCGCAAAAGTGCGACATCGTCCGACGCATGGGGAGCCAATCGACGAACGTCCGACGTTGTGCGCGTCGAGGGGGCTGGGGCAGGGTTGGGGGCGCGGCAGCGCAAAAGGCAAAAGGCACACATTTCATTTTTGGTTGGGCGTTCAAAGCTGGATCGGTGGGATGTCCACAGCTGCGCCCGCCACGAGGCGACCGGCAGATGGATCTCGGACGGAGGTGCTAATGTGCTCGGACGAACGAGTGGAGGGGAACCGGCACCCCAATAGGAAACCGAGACGAACATCGATCGGTGGGATGTCCACGGCTGCGCCCGCCAGGAAGCGGCAGGTGGATCGTGGCTCGGATGGAGGGACCTGCAAACGTGCTATCGGAGGAACGAATGGAGGGGACCAGGGCCCCCTAATTTCAATTGGAAACCAAGACGAGCAATAGAATCGATGAGGATGGCAACATGGCTGCGATAGCCACCTCTCGCATAACGATAGGTACATGATAAGCTAAACATGAATAAACATTATGCTGTAAATGATGATTCATGTTATCAAGTACAGTATAATTCACCCCTCGCCATCCCCGCGCCCACATGAAAACAAATGCCACCTATCACCGAGAACCCATCGAGACCAAATCCTCCCTCGACATACTCAGCACGATCTTGGATCCCCGTCGAGCTGGCGGCCGATGGCGACAGTGTGGGTCCATGAGGAAGACACCTTATGGATGGCCACAGGACCGGTGAAATTCACCATCGCGGGCGTGCTGGTCGTATTTCCGATATCACCTGTGCCAAGTTGATGATCAGTATTCCGACCTGCAGCCCAGACGTGCTCCTCTCCTATGAAGAAGATGCTGGCAGAACCTGGACCAGAGCCGAGCCCAATGATCTTTTCGTCCAAGTCCACCCTGGCGACGGGGGACTCGGCATCATTGGAGTCGACGAAGTTGCCGTTGCCCAGCTGACCCCAATTGTTCCAGCCACAGGAGCGTACAGTCCCATCCGCCAGGAGGAAATAGGAAGACACTGTACCAGCTTCCACTGAAGTCACTGCATTCTCTTCACTGTTACCGAGCTTGATCTGAAAAATGGAGCACAGAAAGTACATAAGGGGGTCCGTGAGTTGTACAAGAGGTAACAATGTCATCTCACCTCCCAAGCATACCCGTCCGAATCATCTGGAGTGGCGGAGCACAATGGCCAATGTTCATTGTAGCGAGTGCCCCAAACTCTACCACTATCTCTGTCAAGAAATACTGCATGCCAGGCACCCGCCGACAGCTCATCAATACCCTCCAAGCCGCTGATCTTGGTGAGCCGGTTAGTGAAGGATACATCATTTCCCAGGCCAAGCTGCCGTCCACTATTATTGGCGCCACATCCGTAGACATTGCCGTCCTCTGTGCAGTACACAAAAAGAGGAACACACGTGAGATTATGTGAGGACCAAAGGTATTGTTCAGGTCCAGGAATTGCTGCCAATGCAACGTACCTGTAAGGAACAATGTGAATTCATATCCAACGGCAGCAGATTGAACTTTCCCGATTCCCCCAATCTCATGGAAATGTTCGAAGGGGCCTTCTTCGTAAGTTCCCAGGCACAACTGTCCCATGGTGTTGTTACCAGAGGCATACACTTTTCCATTCTGCGAAACCAGCAACTGATGATAATAATCGCTGTACACTTTGTGGAACAATGGTGCATCCACAAGGTTGCCACTCAATCAACCACTTGAGATATGGGCAGCATTCCACTCCCATGAAGTTGGTAGGCACTTCCATCACCAGTGATTACAAACGTTTGAAAATAGCCAGCACTGACATCGACAGCTGCATCACACATGATATCTGGCAACTGCTGCTTTGGGGCATCAGGATTGCCCTTGCTTGCCTGATTTCCCCAGTAGTACCATGGTGATGAAGTCAAGGTTGGCAGGACGGATATGGATGGCATTGAGGATACAGATGGCATCATTGAAGTAGAAGGTGTCACAGTTGGTAGCAGGCTCCCAGATGGCGCAATGGAGGGAACCTTTGAATTGCTGGGCTGAAAACTTGGAAGGGAGCTAGGGCTCGAGGCGAGGGGTAGATAGAATGTTGTGGTACTGTTGGAACCAAAGTCTCCAGTGTGTACAATCAGCGTCCCCTGAGATGACACACTGTAATACCCTTGACCACAACAACAGCAAAGGCCATCGCCATGTAAGTCCTCAATTGTGAACTCATATTCCCCATTTGGCAGGCAAGAGAAGTAACGAAGGCTGCGATCTGCATCGCCATTTGTTTCATTGAAAGACTCGATTGTAAGACGATTCCCAATACTGTTGATCCGTTGCAGTTGCCATGAAACCTCAGTTGGATAGCGATCATAAACAATTACGATTTCAAGTTCATTGCATGTAGTCTTCATGAGACCAGGGGTATTAGTCGCCGGTCGAGGTACTGATGGGGTACACTCTTCAATATCAAACGAGTAGACAGAATTGCCCGCTGTGGCAACAAGACCGTTCTCAGAGAGCTGGATATCATCGTAAATGTTGTCAAGCTCTCCAGCTTCCTCCCATTCTCTCCCATTGCTGCCCATCCTGTCGAGCAAACAGGTAGATAGAGCTGTTCCCACCCACTGCAAGGAGGCCATGACTGATAGAGAGGTCACCAACATGCCCAGAATAGTTCATTTTTTGAGCAAGAGAAAAAGAATAGTCCTCTCGGCGGTAGATGCTCAACGAGCCATCGTGTACAAAAGCTATTTGATTGCTACTCAACGAGGCCGAAGTCACATCCATCACAGAGGTCACATCTTGGAGAGGGACAATATCAAGCAAGTCCCAATCAAAATCGAAGAGGAGGGCACTGCCTTCATTGCTCGTGACCATGACAGTCTGTTCATCAACAACACATTCTCTGGGAAATGGTGCATTTATCTTTGTCACTTCCAACCATTTCTCTGGAAGACGCAAGAAAAGAGTAGCACCCCTGATGTCTGCAACACATGCCAAGTCTCCATACAGACCAACAGCCTTGCCCCAGCTGATGGTGCCCTCAGGTGAAACTGGAGTTTTCTCTGCTCTCACCCAGCTTCCAATTTCATTCTTCTCATAAACGATGGTGATGCCATTGCCGTTGCCATTGTTGGCTGTGTGAGAGCCCAGCAAGACAGTGCTTCCAGAGATGTCAACGCTGACATCTTCATTATTCAGCAGTGGCTCCTCAAGTTGATCAACGATTTTCCACTCGCCAATGCTTTCAGAGAATGAGTAGAATTTAATCTGGAAGGGTGACCCCACACCCTGCGCGGTCACGACCATTTCCTTTCCGTCCACTGATACCCGTGACACTCCAACAGGGTTGCTAATTTCAAGATCAATTTCCTGCACACCAGCAACGACCTTTTGCAGGCATTTGGTCGGAGACAGAGTTGTTGGCGTAAACGATGGTCGAACACTTGTGCTGGGATGGGCACTGGCGGAGGGCTGTGACGATGACAGACTGGTCGGCGACAAAGATGGCAACATGCTTGTGCTAGGGTGGACACTCTCAGAGGGCTGTGAAGATGGTGTTGAGCTGGGCACCAGGATGACAAAGGGAGGGGGAGTAGTTCCAGCTTTCTGCCCGTCTGATAATGCCAATGGTAGGGACACTCCGAGCGCAATCGCCACTATTACGAGAATGCTCAGGACTGCGATGATGACCTTTTTGCGATCCCAGTGGGGAGCGAGCGGCACAGCGTTGATGATGGTGAAGTCCTCGCTCACCCTTCCTTCCTCGGGAGGCACCGCCCATGCCTCCACCAGCACACCATCGCGTGCAGAAACATCACCAGATCCTGTCTCCCCAGAGGCCTTGGGGCGGGCAGGAGCGTCGTTGTCTCCCAGCCTCGCTCGCTGCGCCTCGATATCTTCGTCGGGGGCGCTAGCCTGGGGCTGGTTTGGCCGTCGATCCCGTTGCTGCCCCCGACTTGGACTGGCCGGCGGCAGTGGGGCGGAGCTGTCGGGTCCGACCTCCTCCTCCATGTCTTCCCTGGACGGGGAGATATTGGAGCCTCCAGTGCCGTGAGCTACGACACGCTGGCGGCCCTCAATCTGATCGTCTACCTGTCGTGCTAAGGCTTGCTTGGCATCGCCGTTAGGATCTTCAACTCTCAAAGCTGCCATGTTTGGGGGCTCCGGGGGCAGCATGGTCGAAGGGACCTGGCCCTTGACGATGGCATCGACCTCTTCGTGGAAGGCAGCAACCCGATCGGGCGGCAGTGGAGGACCTTCGTCGTCCGGAGCGTTGTCGACAGAAATCTCGATGTCGCTCTTGGGTCCGGCATCGGCATCCTCGAAGACTGCCGCCGCTGCAACTTGGGCCGGGTGAAGTGGGGCCTCCCCATCAACATCGACGAGCTCCACGCTGCCGCCCACAAACGTGGCTGTCGGATCGCCGTCGCTGCCATCTCCGCGAAAGGAACCATCATTGTCGGCGCCATCTTGGCCTACCCGCTGACCTCTCGGACCATCGGATGTTGGCCCGTCTGCCGCATCCTCGTTGTTTGACCTTGTAGACGACATGGCGGTGAGATGGAAAGAAGATTGGGCTCGGGAAAGTATGGTCGCGCCAGTTATTCAATGAAGGCATTGTGTCGGCGGGTGCGCGGTGGGGAGATGATCGCGTGCATCCAAGCAGACTCCATATCTGGCATCTCCATCGTAAACTGCCCGCCCTGGGGAGCTGGATCCAGCCCGAGCACAGCCGGTCAACACCTTCCTTGCTTGCCATCATGAGGCCGTGCATGAGGAGTCACGAGAGTCAGTCGCAACTATTCACCTGTGCCCATCTTGGGTGCAGGCTTGTATGATTGTGATACATAGCGATATTGCGATGCTGTGGACCGCTGCGCGCGGGCTGGGGGGCTGGCTGGGGACGGAACCATCCTTGAGATGTACAATACCATATATGATGTAGATGCAAGTAAAAGCAGGAATGAAGATGCTTGCCTTGACACTTTCATTGATAAAAGTCCTGTCTGCAAGGGAACCAGTACTGTCGCTGGATCGCTGATGGAAAAGATACTGCATGCACGCACGTCATGACTCGTGACCCAAAGCCCAAAGGCCGCAAAGCATCCGTGATCCGTGAACGAATTAACGAATCATCACTCATCTCACGCATGCCATCATTCACCGGCCATCAGCCATCACCATTCGGCCATTCGGCATTCGATCGGCCGACGCGCGCCCGCCGCCCGGTAGGTTACCGTTGTCCGGCGGAGGCGACGAGATATCGCCTCGCCCTACATATCGCCCTCGTGGCGCTCGTAGCGACCGACGGGCGGCGGGGGGGGGGGGAGCGATGGCCTCCGGCCTTCGAGGTTGATTGACCCGCGATTTGCTGGACACCGAGCGAAGACGTGTCGATCATGTCAAGACGTCAAGATGGGCAATGGGCACGTCGTAACGTCTGCGACGCGCCAGGCCGCGCCCGAGACCCCCGCGGCCGGCGAGGAACGCGCCGGGCTCCTTGCTCCTTCGCCGGCCTCGAGGGATGCGAGGTCGAACGCCGAGTGGTTCGCGCTCCTATTTGAAATTGGTATTAGCAGCGTCGCCACGATAAATCGAGTCGTCCATCTTGGTCCATCGCGCCCCGTCGCCTTCTCGTGGGGTGCGACGAACGACGATACGGCATCCCCACGCGTTCGACGTCTCATTGACCCCCGCGGGGCGGATTCCTTCCGCCGGGCGTGAGCATGGGGATCGCGACCACCGATTCGTTTCGGTAGAAGGATGGTCGGGCTCATCGGGTTCGGATGGGGAATCGCGCCGGCGACGGTCGGCCGATTGCAGCAGGCGCCGCTCGAAGGTCATTGTCGATTCGAGATGGACGGCGAGATGGCGTCCCTATCGGAGAGTAGCTGGATCAAAGGTCCAAGAGGGGAGGAGCACGAATGGCCGTCGAGCGTCGAGCCGGCGCTGCGACGTTTGCGACGATGCCCGCCTGCCGGCCGAGAAACTGCCGTTGGCTTAGGCTACCAGAAGTGGCCGTGCTCGGCCATACGAATAGCGACGAGCCGCTCTATAGTCGATGGAACGGACGACGACGACGACGTATCGCGCCCGGCCTCTCGGTCGGCCACGGTTGGCCCGCGACATGGGCTCGAGCGCAACGAGAGATATCGTCGTCGACGGAGATTTCTTTGCTTTGACGACGATGACGTCGAGTCGCATCGCCCGCGCGATCGGCGCCGCGTTGCATGGGACAGGACGAACGGAGAAGGAGTCCGGTGCGACCTTTCTGTCGTCGTTCGCGATCGGGAGCGTGCGACCATGCATTGCTCGACGGGGCGGCAGGTGGCTGGATGCGATCGAGGCGACATCGTCCTTCGATCGACGAACGTCGGGCGTCGTATGTTGTGGGCATCGATGGGGATCGGGCAAGGCCTCGGGGCGCGCGCGGCGGCGACATGCACGCATTTCATTTCTGATTGGGCGCCTCGCAGAGCTCGATCGGTGGGACGTCCACGGCTGCGCCCGCCACGAAGCAGCAGGCGGATCGTGGCTCAGAGCAGCGAGCTGGCGTGCTCGGACGAACGAATGGAGGGGACCAACCACACCAGAAGGACGAACGATAGATCCAACGATGATCGCAACATGGCTATGATAGCCACCAAACCTTTCCTGCGCTCCTCTCCATAACGATACATGATAATCTAAACATGAATGAACCTTACGCTGTGGATAATGAATCATTTTCTCAAGTACATCTATAATTCACCCCACTCTATCCCCGCCCGCGCACCCAAACGAAAGCGAATGCCACCTATCACCGAGAACCCATCGGAAGCAAATCCTCCCTGGCGAAACTCAACACGATCCCGGATCCCCGTCGAGCGGGCGGCCGATGGCGACAGTGAGAGTATATGAGGAAGACACCTTATCGATCGCCACTGGGCCGGTGAAATTCACCATCACTGGTGTGCTGATCGTATTTCCGATATGAATATTACCTGTGCCAAGTTGATGATCAGTATTCCGACCTGCAGCCCAGACGTGCTCCTCTCCTATGAAGAAGATGCTGGCAGAACCTGGACCAGAGCCGAGCCCAATGATCTTTTCGGCCAAGTACACCCTGGCGACAGGAGACTCGGCATAAGAGGAGTCAACAAACAAGTTGCCATTGCCCAGTTGACCCCGGGAGTTATTGCCACAGGAGCGTACGCTCCCATCCGCCAGGAGGAAATAGGAAGACCATCCACCCGCTTCCACTGAAGTCACTGCATTCTCTTCTCCGTTACCAAGCTTGATCTGAAACATGGAGTGCAAAATGCAAATCAGCGCAAACAAGTTCTTCTGAGCATGTGGGTCAGTAGGCTGTAAAAGAAGAAACAATGGAATCTTACCTCCCAAGCATACCCAATCGAATCATCTGGAGTGGCGGAGCATAGTTGCCAATCACCATTGTAGCCAGTGCCAAAAACTCTACCGCTATCCCTGTCCAGAAAGATTGCATGCCAGGCACCTGCCGACATCTCATCGATGCCCTCCAGGCCACTGATCTTGGTGGGCGAGTTAGTGGAGACCACATCATTTCCCAGGCCAAGCTGCCGTCCACTATTATTGGAGCCACAGCCATAGACGTCACCATCCTCTGTGCAGTAAAGATGGGCATGTGTGAGAGGATGTTGTGACCAAAGGTGTGATTCAAGTCCAGGAATCCCTGTCAATGCACGTACCTGTAAGGATCAATGTGAAAGAACCTCCAACGGCAGCAAACTGAACTTTCCCGATTCCACCAATCTCATGAAAATGTTCAAAGGGGCCTTCATCGTCTGTTCCCAGGCACAACTTGCCACGGCTGTTGGAACCAGAGGCATACACTTTTCCATCCTGCGAAATCAGCAACTGATGATAATCACTGCTGTACACTTTTCGGAACAATGGGGCATCCACAAGGTTGCCACTCAAATCAATCACTTGAGATATGGGCAGTGTTCCATTCTCATCAAGATTGTAAGCACTTCCGTCGCCAGTAATAAGGAACGTCTCCCACGAGCCAGCACTGACGTCAACAGCTGCATCACACATGAGATCTGGCACCTGCTGCATTGGGGCATCAGTATTTCCCCTGCCATACTGGCGCCCCCAGTAGTACCATGGTGATGAAGTCAAGGTTGGCAGAAATGACACGGATGGCATTGACGATGCAGATGGCATTGTAGATGGATTTGTTGTTTCACTTGGCTGAAAAGTTGGAAATGATGATGGCACCAAAGATGGATTTGTTGTCTCACTTGGCAGAAAAGTTTGAAGTGGTGATGGCATTGAAGAAGTAGAAGGTTCCATCGTGGGCGCAAGGCTCTCAGATGGTGCGATGGAGGGAACTTTTGACTCACTTGGCTGAAAGCTTGGAAGGGAGCTAGGGCTCGAGGCGAGGGGGAGATAGAATGTTGTTGCATTGTTGTCACGAAAGTCTCCACCCTGTGCAATCAGCGTTCCCTGAGATGACACACTATAATGCCCTTCACCATAAGAACAGCAAAGGCCATCACCTGCAGAGTCCTCAATTGTGAACTCATATTCCCCATCTGGCAGGCAAGAGAAGGAATGCAGGCTGCTATCTGCATGGTCATTTGTTTCGTCGAAGGACTCAATTGTAAGTCGATTCCCAATACTGTTGATCCGTTGCAGGTGCCACGAAATCTTGGTGGGATAATCATCATAAATGATTTCGATTTCAAGTTCATTGCATGTAGTCTCCATGAGACTGAGACCAGAGGTGGTCTCGAACTGAGATGCTGAATGAGTACACTCTTCAATATCAAATGAGTAGACATAATTGCCCGCTGTTGCAACAAGACCGTTCTCAGAGAGCTCAAAATCATCATATACTCCGCCAAGCTCTCCAGCTTCCTCCCATCGCTGGTCATCCTGTCTAGCAAACAGGTGGACGGAGCTGTTCCCACCCACTGCAATGAGGTCATCACTGATAGAGAGGTCACCAACATGCCCAGAATAGTTAATTTGATGAGCGAGAGAAAATGAATTGTCCTCTTGGTGGTAGATACTCAACGAACCATCGTGTACAAAAGCTAGTTGATTGCTACTCAACGAGGCTGAAGTCACATCCATCAAAGAGATGTCTTGGAGCGGGACAACATCAAGCAAGTCCCTGTCAAAATTGAAGAGGAAGATGCCGCCTTCATTGCTCACGACCATGACAGTCTGTTCATCAACAGCACACTCTCTTGTTGATGTTGCATTTATCCTTGCCAGATCCACCCATTTCTCTGGGAGATGCAAGAAAAGAGAAACACCACCATGGTCGGCAACGCATGCCAAGTCTCCATACAGACTAACAGCCTTGCCCCAGCCAGTGGTGCCCTCAGGTGCAACCAGTGTTATCCCTTTCCTCAACCAGCTTCCAATACCATTCTTCTCGTAACTAATGGTGACGCCAGAGCCGCCGTTGGCCAAAGCTGCACCCAGCAAGACAGTGCTCCCAGAAATGTCAACTGCGACATCTAGATTATTCAGACGTGGCTCGTCAAGTTGATAATTGATGTTCCACCTTCCAAGGTTTTCAGAGAAGGAGTAAAATCTAACCTGTAAAGGTGACCCCATGCCCTGTGAGATTACGACCATTTCCTTTCCGTCTACTGATACCCTTGATGCTCCAACAGGGTTGCCAATTTCAAGATCAATTTCCTGCACACCAGCAACGACCTTTTGAAGGCATTTGGTAGGGGACGAAGTTGTTGGCGTAGAAGATGGCACCATGCTTGCGCTAGGATTAGCAGTGGTGGAAGGGTGGGAAGATGGCATAGGGATGATAAGGGGAGGGGAAGTAGTTCCAGCTCCCTCCTCATTTGATGATTGCAATGATAGTGAGACCCCGAGCGCAATCGCCACTATGAGGACGAAGCTCAGGGAACTCAGTACTATGATGATGACCTTTTTGCGATTCCACTGGGGTTCGAGCGGCACGGCGTCAACAATGGCCGTGTCATCGTTGACCCCTGTTTCCTCAAGAGGCACCAGCCAGGCCTCCAGCAAAGTCTCCGGGTCGACGGTGGCATCGTTGCCTTCCTCTGTCCCTTGCTGCGCCTCCACATCTTCCACTGAGTTGCTGGCCTGTGGCCGGTTCCGCCCGCTCGGCCTCCGGTCCCGTTGCTGCCTCCGTCCCGGGTGCGTGGGGAACGGACGCCTCGTCCTGTAAGGCGGAAGCCGGGCGGCGCTGTCGGGTCCGACCTCCTCCTCGATGTCTTCCCTCGACGGGAACATGATGGAGTCTCCACCGCCGTGAGGTACGACACGCTGGCGGCCCTCAATCCGATCATCTCCGTGGCGTTTGACGGCTTGCTTGGCATCGCCATCAGGATTTTCAGCTCTCAATGCTGCCATGTTTGGCGGCTGTGGAGGAAGCATGGTAGAAGGGACCTGGCCCTTGGCGATGGCGTCGACCTCTTCGTGGAAGGCGGCGACCTGATCGGGCGGCAGGGGAGGGCCTTCGTCGTCCGGAGCGTCCTCGACCTCGATGGAGCCCATTGCCCCGACGGTTTTGGTGCCAGCCGCGTCCGAGTGCTCGACTGCCGCCGCTGCAACTTGGGCCGGGTGAAGTGGTGCCTCCTCGTCCACATCGACGAGCTCCACGCTGCCGCCCACAAACGTGGCT
>JALLBE010001081.1:0-11817 GCA_036939795.1 Thalassiosira mediterranea
CGGCGGAGGAGGGGGCGGCAAGAAGTCCTCCTCGGGAGGCGCCGCGGCGGCCGGCGGAGCTGCCGCCGGAGCTGGGGGAGGTGCAGCCGCGGCGTCCGCGTCCGCCGGATCCTCGCGGGGAGGGGCACGTGGCGATGGCTCCGGCGGAAGGGGAGGCGGCCGAGGAGGAGGAGGAGGAGGTTCGGGGAGGGGGAGGAGTCGATCTCCCGGGCAGCGCTCCGATCGTCCCGAAGGCGGAGGAGGGCGCGGCTCATCCTCCGGCGGCGGCGGTCGAGGAGGAGGACGCGGGGGTCGCGCGGGGGGACGGGGCCGGGGGGGTCGCGGCGGCCGCGGCAGGTTCGTCGTCCCCACGGGCCAATCCTTCTTCACCGGCGAGGCCGCCCGCAGGTCCGAGGCCCAGGGCGCGGGTGGACGAGTGGGCGGCGGCGGGGGAGGTCGCTCCGGCGCATCCGGGGCTGGGGGCGGTCCGACCGTTCCCAGGGCCTCCGCCGGGACGGACGGCGCGGTCTTCATGCCTGGCGCCTCCCGTTCCTCCTCCGCCGGGTCGTCGTCCCGCGCGCGTTCGAGCGCCGGCGGAGGCGGCGTGGGCGTGGCGGGAGGCACGGCCGCGGCCCAAGTGGCGGCGGCCTTGGCCCGCGAGGGCGAGGGCGAGGAGATCATCGTCGCCGAGATGCTCGACATGGACGAGGAGGGGGGCGATCCCGAGGTCGCGCCGAGGAAGCGACGGGTGCTCGACGGGCCGAGCAGGTCATCGGACCTGCCGAGCTACTTCGACGACGTGGGCGATCAGCAGCCGGAGGAGAAGACGTCCGGCGATCCCCGGGGAGGGGGGGACCTGGGGGCGTTCACGTACGACAGCGACTCTTCCGCCGAGGAGCGCATCGCCCGGCGCAGGAGGGGGGGGAAGGAGCGGGGGGCGGGATTTCGCATGCCCCCCTCCCAATTGCCGTTCCCGGTCGATTCCGCGAGGGGGGAGAGGGTCATGTACGACTGCCAGGAGGGCGAACTCTACGGGAGCGGCAGCGAGGAGAAGAAGAGCGACGGGAGCAGCAGCGAGGCATTGGCGTCCGCTTTGGCCTCGAGCAAGCTCAGCGATCCACCCGCGAGATCGCCCTTCGTTCCGGTTTCCGGCGATCAAAAGCCCAGCGTGAGCTGGTTCGTGATGAAGTTTCCCACGAGGCTTCCCCACCTCGACGCCGGGAGCACGATGTCGAGCCACAACGCCTCGAGCAAGGCGGCGGACGCGCTCGTCGCGGAGATCGAGGGGGGGGGCGCCAACGATGCGGACGGGGCCGCCAATAAGGCGGGGGGCGATCCGGAGGTCGTGGCGAGCTCCTCGAGCGCATCGGCGCCATCATCGTCGGCGGCGGCCTCGGGCGGAGGAGGAGGCGCTGCGGGGGACGCGTCTGGATTGGGGTACGACGACACCCTCAAGGATTGCGCCCCCGGCCGATACGGACGATTGGTCGTGCGTCGGTCGGGACGGACCGAGCTGATCGTGGGAGGAGGGGGCGACGACGACGGCGAGCCGGAGGTCAGGATGCTCGTGCACGAGGGATTGCAGTGCGGATTCCGACAGGAGGCGGTCAGCATCGATCGCGAGGGGGCTAATTTTATTAGCCTGGGGGTGGTGGATAAGAGCTTGGTGGTCACTCCGGACGTGGATCGTGCGTTCGCTTACTCGTGATGCGTATGTAGGTACGAGGGGCGTTCGGTTGTCGAGGGATTTGATATCGAGAGGCGAGCCGATGGAGATGTGGGCAGGCGTAAAATAGATGGCCGTGTAAGGTCAACTTTAGCTATATTGTGTCGGACTTCCCGAGCACAATATTACTCGGGGCCGATTGACTTTGCCCCTTTGCCCGTTCACTACGATCCAAACTTTTCGCAAAGGGCGCCCCACTCGTCCACTACTTTTGGGTCCTCTCTAATGCGGGCAACTTCCAAGAGAACTTTTTTGCTGTATTGATACTTCCTTTTCACGCTGTCAGTTAATGCTTCTTCGTCGAACAAGTATGAGCCGATCCCTCGGACGACGAACAGAGTCTGCCCGCCCAACGCTTCGATGGCCTGAATATATGTTGCTTCGTCGAATTGCTTCTGCGTGCAAAAATATTGGAGTCCCCTGAAGAGGCCCACCAAACTCTTGAACTCTTCCGGTTTCACATCACCAGTGCAATGCAATCCCAGAAGTTTCGGGCATCCATTCAACACTCTCTTTAGACCTGTTGCCGTGATTTTGGGCTGGTGGAAAATGCTGAGCTGATAGAGATCGGGGCAAGATCTCGCTATCACCTTGCACGTCTTGTCCGTCAAATGGCCGCCGCCATCGTCCACGTCGCCGCTCCCGGATAACATCAATATTCTCAGGCTCGCCATGGGGAGCATCGCTTCGATGTCCGCATCCCGAAGGTAATTTGCGCTCAAGTCCAAACGGACGAGTTTGGTACAACGCCCGATGCCCGTCGCCAGGGACCTGCAATCGTTTCGAGACCACGCGTTCGCCCCTATGGTCATCGCAGATAGCGTCAATGACGTCAACTCAGCTTCTTGCTGCTTTATCATTTGTAGGGCATCGCAGATCCTATCGAACATGGGACGATTCAGACTCAATACTCGGAGTCCGCTGAGGTCCGTCCACACTTTGCCTCCGTCGGTCATATCTCTTATGGCCTTCGTTAAGGTCCACGTGAAATCCCACTCCAACGTCTCGATCCGAGGAGTCGCTTTCCTAAAGAAGGACCGAACAGCACCAGGGCTTGAGCTAGCAAGACGATGGGGTCGGTCATCGCAACGGCTTCGGAATGACAAGTGCTTCAGATTCTTCATGTAATCCGACGCGTAATGCAACATCGGGTCGAAGTCAGGCACTCGCTCGTCGTCGAGAACGAGCGACTCTCTCCAGTACGACGCAATTCTGCATAGCTCCTTGTGCGATTTCCAAGCAGCGCGTTGGCAAGTCTCCGAGCAATACAACACATCGTCGCAGCCCGTGCACTTGTGATACCGTTCGCCTTCTTTCTCTACAGAGCCGCAATGATCGCATGCGTACGAACCACCACTCTCCGCACATCTTCGTGGCTCGCACGAGCATCGACACTTGCATCTGCGGCCCATGACCTTAATTCTTTCACATTACCATGGAAATGAAAATAATACGAAGAAAAAGTATGGTACCATAACAAGTGTGAAAAGACAAAAGACACGAAGTGTATCGTAGCATTTTCATTTTCATTTTCAAAATTCACCACATATTTTTTCCTCGGCGACCTCAATGATGGACCGCAGCAGCAAGTGTCGACGCTCGTGCGAGCCACGTAAGAGCACGGGGAGCAGTGGGTCATACTCCTGCGATCATTGTGGCTCCGTAGAGAAGGAAGATGAGTGGTATCATAAGTGCATGGGCTGCAACGAGGTGTTATATTGCTCGGAGACTTGCCAGCGATCCGCTTGGAAATCGCACAAGAAGAGGTGTAGAATGGTGTCAGATCTGAGGGAGTCGCTCATTCTTGACAACGAGCGAGTGCATAGCTTCGACCCGATGTTGCATTTCGCGTCGGAGTACATGCCGAATCTGAAGCACTTGTCACTCCAAAGTTATCACGACCGCAATGATGATGGAGCCCGTGTCATGAGCCTTGGAGCGATTCGGTCGTTCGTTAAGTAAAGGGCTCCCAGTCTTGATACATTGACGTGGGACATGGAGGGAGGCCTGCGCGCTCGCTGTATCGCAGATATGACCGACGGAGGAAAAGTGTGGACGTACCTTAGTGGACTCAAAGTGCTGAGGCTGGCGGGTCCCCTGTTTGCCAGAAGTCGTGATGTGTTTCAAGTGATCAAACAGCAGGAGACTGAGCTGCAGTCACTGGCACTGATCACGATGGATATGGGCAAATACTCGTCGCCTTGGCTTCGAAATGATTGCAGGGCTCTGGCGACTGGCATCAAACAGTGTAAGAATCTCGTTCGTTTGGACTTGACAGCACATTACCTTCGAGATTCGGACATTGAGGCGATGCTGCCCATAACAAGTCTGAGAATATTGCTGTTAGCTGGGTGCAGAGATGTTAGGGGACATCTAACAGACAAGACATGCAAGGTCATAGCAAGGTCTTGCCCCGATCTCCAGGAACTCAGCATTGGCTACCAGAACAAAATCACGGTATCAGGTCTAAAGAGAGTGTTGAAAGGTTGCCAGAATCTTCTCTCGTTGCATAGTTCTGTTGATGTGAAACCGAAAGAGTTCAAGATGATGCTGGGCCTTTTCAGCGGAATGTGTTTTGCTACCGAGAAGCAGTTTGACGAAACGACATACATTGAGGCTGTCAAAGCGACGGATGGGCAGACCGCGTTCGTTGTCGCTGGAGTCGGATGGAGGGGCTTATTTGATGAAGAAGCATTAACAGTCAGCCTGAAGAAGAAGTATCAGCACACTAGAAGTGTCTTCTTGAAGGAAGTTTGCCGTAACAGATTGAACCCCAAAGTAGTGAACGAGTGGGACTCCATTGAGAAATATTGGCCTCGGAATTAGTAAAAGTAAGTGAATGTTTGGGCTTGAAGGCAACTGGGAAAGACCGGGCAGTAAAAGTATCGGAGATGAGTTTGACGGGCCTGGAATAAATGATTCTGCACTGGCTGAATCCATTAAGTCAAAAGTGGTTTTACTTTTATAGATGAGACATGAAGGCGGTGCTACATATTCGATGTCTCGAAGACACACCGTTGTTCGTCAGACTCCCATCACGAAGAATATGCAACTGACCTTGGAACCTTATCTTACATTGTTGGGCTCCACGCGCGTTGGACTCGGCGATGGTCTCACACGTCGTACACGCCATCGCATTCGTACCGCAAGATTTTGACGTTTGACATTCGCGATAGATGGCAATGGGCGGAAAGCTTTCACAACCGCTACATGAACATAGTCTCGCGCATGGTCTCGCGAGCGCCACATGATTGTCGCGAAGCGCTCGCCAATAATCAATACCCGCCCGCCATCTTCTCCATGCACCTCCTCACAACCTCTGCCGTGACCACCTTGTTCCCCGCCCCCATCCCATCCGTCTCCTCCATGATCTTGTCCAGCAGTCCCTCCTTCGCCTTTCGAATCCTCTCCGCCATGGCCTGCTTCTCCGACATCGGCAGGTCGTTCATCCGCTTGTCCATCCCGGTGCTGGACAGGCACCGCGCCATGACGCCGTCCATGAAGGTGAGTATCTCGTCCCGTCCGTTGAACTCCCTGGCGATAGCGGAGTCGTCGACCGCGGCGGCATTGTCGCCGGCCATCTCCTCGGGGGTGGGGGAGGGAGGGGGGCTGGGTTGGCCGGAACGGCGGAAGAGCATGATCTCCTCGGTGGAAAGGTTGAGCAACGTCTGGTTGGAGATAAAGGCCACCTCTTCCGTGGACGATTCGTCGAATCCGTACTCTGCAAATATGGTGATTGAGGTCGGGTGCGTGAAGCGGTACGAAGAGCATTTTCCGCGGCTTATATATAAGTCACGAGCATTCGGATATGAAAGCCAAAGACAACGGAGTCTAGCCGGGCGTGTCTGCGCGACTCACCTTTGAGCGGGGCGTAATTCAGCTGATAAATCGGCAGCTTCACGCTGTCCTTGTTGCACAGCGCGTAGTTCGCCCCGTCCGTCTCGTCGCGCTCCTGCTCCGTCAGCTCGTGCACCCTATCGGTCCGGCAAGCGAGGGTGGCGGCCCACCACACGTTGATCTCCTTGTCTTCCGCACCATCTCCCTCCTTCTTTTTGTTGTTCGCGTCGTCCTTCTTTTTCGCGGCGTCGTCGTCGCCCTCGTCCTCCTCGTCGTTGATGGTCCACTTGACCTCGAAGCGATCGCCGATTGCGTAGTCGAGATCCTTGGGGACGTCCACGACGTCGCTCTCGCCGACGCCGCTCGGGGCCTTCGCCTCTGGTGCCTTCGGTTCCGGTGTCTTCGGCTCCGGAGCGGTCTTGCGCTTCTTCGACGGATTTTCGGCGGTCGCATCCGCCGCCGCGGTCGCGGGCGGCTGCTTCCTGTCGTCGTCGACAGCCTTCTTCGTCGCCTCCGCCGCCGTCGCGGCCGCCACCGCCGGCTTCGACGCTTCCGTCGCGGCCGCCGGCTTGGTGGCGGGCGCCGCCTCTTCTGGCGGCGACTTTCGGTCGCACTCCTCGGGGACGACAGCCTGGGGCGGAGCTTTCCTATCGTCGTCCATGGTTGCGAAAGGTTACGAGAACGATTGAGTCGAATGCTCGGCAATGCCGCAGCGGCGGCGGCGGCGGCGGCGCACGAAGTTGTTCTTTGACATCTTTTGACTGGATCTTTACCCCCGGGTATGAAAATAATGTGTCAATATTACTTACACATATGAATATTCTATGTCACAATCGGGCCTCGAAATAGAATAATTTTGTGTATGTCAAGATGCAATTATTAGATAAAAATTAACCAATAATTTATTTGCTATCCGAAAATCATCAGGGGGAGTATCATGGATGCTGCGCCTGGATTTCCCCTTTTTGGCGGGAGATCCCTTGGATACAACACCGGCCGATGCGCGCCATTTTTGGGCTTGGATCCGTGCGTGATTGATTGGATCAACCGTATGTTGTACCATGCATAAGCGTACATTCGACACTAAAAGCTTAGTCTCCCTTTGGTTCATTTCTCCTCATTTCTGACATTTCATCCATGGCTAGTACATATTATGTAGCTGCGGGTGGTTATGGGTGTGGTGGAGAGGAGCAAGCCAAAGTTAGAGGGTAGCCTCAGGGTAGCCACAAGCGTGCGACAAGCATGCTTCTGTCCCGTCACGTTTACAATATAGTGTCGTCGAGAGTCGCGCCAAGGTCGCGCTGCTAACTTTGGATAGTATTTCGTGAGCTTTCCTATGAATGATCCACTCGCATCTGTGGCTCTAATATTACATAGCAGTTAGTTTACGTCGGCACTTAATCTAGTTGATATTCCATGAACAGGTCGTTGAGGTCGGACAGGTTTATCGGCTTCGTCAGCACCTCGTTCGCGCCCCTTGACTTGTAGTACCGCACGTCCTCGCCGAGGACGTTCCCCGTTATCCCCACGATGAAGACGTCGCTCCCGATTTCCCTCATCAGGCTGGCGGCCGTGGGGCCGTTCATGACCGGCATCTCATAGTCCATGAGGACGGCGTCGTACTGATCGTCCCCGACCATGGTGTCACGGATCATTTCGAGGGCCTCCTGCCCGTTCTGGGCGGTGTCGCACTTGTGGCCTGGGGGTTCAGAGAGCAGAAGGATGCGTGAGGCCGATGGTATTTTCCCATTGAGGTCTACACGGCACATATCAATCTTACCTTCCCGTTCCAGTATTCTGCATAGCATCCTGCGGTTGGTGGGTACGTCCTCGACCACCAGCAGGCTAAGACCCTTGGGGCACGATGCGCATTCTTCAGCAACCGAGCCATCTTGTTCGGGAACAGTCTCAGATTCCCCTTCCGAGCCAAAGTCGGGTGTTTGGTACAGCGGCAACTTCAACGTGAATTTGGATCCCTTATCCAGGCCATCGGATGTCGCCTCCAGGGTGCCCTTGTGCTGTTCCACCAGGCCCTTGGCAATGAAGAGCCCGAGGCCGCTCCCCTTCCCCGCCTGGAGTTCGTGTGGGTTGAACTGCACTCCTTCTCCGAAGAGCTTGCTCACTTGGTCTTGCGACATCCCCACGCCGGTGTCTTGCACCCGCAGCTGGAAGTGCCCCATCGGGGTGGCCACCACCTCCTCTCCATTGCAGAGTTTTATTTTCTCTACCCACGTGGACTCCCCCTTGAACTTCACTTTCCGTTCCTCAACCATGCCCTTTGTGTGAAAACTCGCGGTTACTTGGACGAGTCCCTTCTCGGAGGTGAACTTGAGTGCGTTTGAGATGAGATTGCGTAGTACCTGGGAAATCCGAGATGCGTCTCCCGCGACGCGTAGGTTCCTTATTTCGTCAGGAAGTGCATTCACACTCGAGACGCGTAGTCCAGAATCGTAAGAGCCCTCGACGTCGGTGGTCGATGTCTCGTAAGTTGCCCTGAGGATAACCTGTCGCCTCGCGGCCGGCAATCTGAACTCAGAGAGAGTGCGCTCCACTACTTGCCAGATAGGAACCATCGAGATGTCGAGGTTGACTGTATTCTCGATCTTATCGTAAAGCAAGACATCATTCAGGACGTCTACTGCGCTCTCGGTGCTAACTTGTATCTCCCGCAGGAGATCTAGGCGCTCAGCCGACTCTGGACCCTCTTCGAGATCTGCCTCGATGATACTCAGACCCATCATCACTGCGTGGGACAACATCTAATTGAGTAATTCTGTCACAAAAGGTATTAGTACAAATCATTTGATCAAACCTCACCTGCGTTGAGGGGTGTGCGGACTTCATGGGACACATAGCGTATGAACCTACGCTTAGCCTCCAACAGCTGATGCCGCTCCATGAACTCCTTCCGCACAAAGTAATCGTAGAGGAGGAAGAGGAGGGTGATGAGCACGATGATGGACAGGGCAGTGACGGTGGCGTTCGCTGGATTGCCCGTGGAGTAGGATTTTACAAAAGTGTCGGTTGGGTCTGTCAATATGTATAAATCGAGGACGAGAGGTTAAGCAACAGTGTTCTGCAGAATGAGTGGCAGGAGATCAAGTGGGGACAAGTTCCGAACTCACACAACGACAGCTTGTACATGGGAGCACCCATCTCGTGCAAGTCAGCCAATGTCAAGTTAGTGCTAACCACAAACTGGTCGTACTTGACGTCGTGCAGGTCACCCTCCTCAAAGTGATCCACTCGTCCGTTCATGATCGTATAGGTATGCTTCGATGTCTCGCTCTCCAGAACGGCATGGACGCCGTGCATGTTCGTGGAGAAGACAGACTCGAGGATCTCGTCCCAAGCCATGGGACTGAGGATGAGACCGCGGACCTCCCATGGGGCGTCGGCGGGGTAGACCGGCTGGAACATGATGCTAGCCGGTCCGCGCGTCTTGAAGCGAACGATGGGTACGAACTCCGTCATGGAGCCGCAGGCGTAGTCGGGGGGTGGGGTGTTGGCCTCGGTCGAGTCACTGGCGAAGACGTTCGCGTATTCCTCCCGGGCTTGCATGTCCTTGGCGCAGTTTAATATGCCGTCAATGGTCTTCCTCCGTTGTGGCTCGGAGTGGAGATTGTACAGCAAGACAGGATCACCGGGGTTGTCGATGCAGCACTGCAGGATGGGCGTGAGGATGCCTCGCTCCTGAGTTTTTCCATCGTCGTCATGGACTCGAAACTTCTTGCCATCCTGGTCCTTCTGAATGCGCCACACGCCCCTCCAATCAGGGGAGTTTATCCCTGTGGTATTGGGGTAGTAGTCTGGCCTTGATGCAAAGTGAGAGTAAGCAAAGTCCTCAAAGGATTGCTGCTCCGAGACCTTGACAATTGGAGCAAAACCCATGTTGGTCTGGAGTGGTGAAAAGGAGCAAGTTTGCAAGGAGGTTGAGTTATGATCAGAGTTAAGACCAGAGGATAATGGCGAAAGACTCCTCTCTAACAAAAAATCATGCCTGATCGATACTCCAGCACATCACAGCATCCATAACCAGATGGTCTAACAATGGCCAGTGGCCATGGCAAGTGTGATATGCACCAAGTGTCATCGCACAGCTCAACACTCATAGCAAGATGTCTCCAGTAGACAACTCAGAGTGGCCACGGCTAGAACTAGAGTCTGATATGCCTCGAGAAGTCAGTGATATTCAGCAGACAGCTCAGCACTTCTAGATACAAGGTCTGGCGGTTGTTATTTCCAGGACAAGAGCATGGCAAGCCTTGGACAGATAGAAAGTCTGACCATGGTCATTTCCAGAAATAGACCCTGACCTTGGCTTTGCGGACGTGTATCAAGTCTTTGTGATGCATGACCAGTGGACAACTTGTGCAGCTCGCGATGTCAGATCATTCGCAGCATCACACAATTGAAAACGGCTGAGTCGCAAGACTTGATCTTGACTTGACACACACCCATCGATGAATTAGCTCAACCCAAAGCTGAAAACGGCTCTCAATTGCCAGACTTCACCCTTGGGCAGACACAGACACGGACACATCACATGGAAAACAGTGGAACCAGTATCTGTAAAAGTTACTCACATGGCTCCCGGTCTGCGCGAGCATGTCCACGATCCTTTCGTATCCCTCCACGGCCACGTTCGGCCAATCCCCCTCCCCCCGAAACTTCTCGCTGACGATGGCGCTCATGGTCGCCATGCTCAACCTCTTCCTGGAGACGATCTCCTCGCTATCGGCCACGGCGCGGACGGCTATGGATTCGAATTGGGATTCCGCGAAGGACGTTTCGGTGGTGCGGAGCCACGTGAAGAGGAGTCCGCAGGCCACCGCGGATAGGACGAGGAGGAAGAGGAAGAAGGCTATCTTGGTGGTCAGGACGGCTCGGCGGTTGTTGGACGACGACGACGACGGGGTGGAGGAGGCGCGATCGCCGCCGGATCTCGGCGCGGAGGCCATGCGGGAGGGAGTATTCCCCCCGGTCATCGAGGCAGTGGGGGCCTCATAGCCGCTCATCCTCGTGCTCGACGTCCTGCGCCGCAGCATGCTCGGTTTATGTCTCTTCTTCTGTGTTCCCTCATGATTGGCGTGCAGGGCGGACGGGACCAAATCCACGGCGGCGGCGGCAGGTCCGGGGACGTCGTCGTCGTAGTCCGTGACGGTGCTCAGGCTCACGCCCTCGATGGCTTCCACTTCCGCGTGGTGCGGCTCGCGATGACCCCCCGCGTCGCAATCCCGGTCGTAATCGTCTTCGAACTCGTAGATGGCCATGGGGATGTCGTCCCCGAACGTCACCCTCCTCATGATCTGTTCGATTGTCGAGACGTGCCCTCCCGTGCCCGATGCCGAGGCCGATGCCTCGTATTCGGCGGAGTGGTAGGAGCTCACGTCCAGGGAGGAGTGGCGATGGACCACGTGGAGAGGCTGCACGTGATGTTGACGCTCATCGTCGTCGTGGCGATGGTTGCCCTCGGAGAAGTCTTCGTCCGGATGGCTCATGATGGTACCTACTTTGTTTCCAAACTCTACCGGGGTTGTGCACTGTTGTGCATGCGATCACAGACCGATAGTCAAGAGCCTCCCCCTTCCACAGGTCGACCAAGCCAGAGAGAGAGAGCTCCTTGGCTTCATTCATTCGCAGCTTCGTGCGTGCCGTACGATGAACTATCTGAGAAAATAAATGGCAATAAATGGGGCGAGCGATCACGCGATGAAACTCTCGATGAAACGTTTTCGACGCCATTGCCGATTGGGCCGGATGCGTTGCATAGGTTGCTATGGTATCGTACAGAGCTATCCACTATGTAGGTACACCGCACATACAGCCGGCCATGGTAAAATTTCGGTGCCGCTGCGCCATGTACTGTACAATCACGGAACAATACTTCGTATCGCTCGAAGTGTACATAAGGCCATTATTGCTAATAATTAACTGATGGGCCCATCGGTCAAAGACAGATTTCTACCACACAAGTGTATTCTTGCCTAAGTGCAAGCATGTCTTTGGACGGACACATTCGATCATGGAGACATTCTATGTAGTACCATATATGTAATGCACAGGCTGTGCGAGACGGAGAAAAAGTGAATCGCCCATTTTGCACAGGCAGGTTTTGTGGTGCATGCAACGTCTTGAAAAAAAAAACTAACGTCATCTACCTTATGTAGCACCTACGATACGTATCGCGCAAAAGAATGTGACAGGCGTTGTACCAGTTAGAAACCATATTTTTTACCGGGGGTTGGGCCAGATTTACATCGTTCGGCCCGAAC
>JALLBE010001082.1:0-12010 GCA_036939795.1 Thalassiosira mediterranea
CAGCAACCACATGAAGCATTGCTATCCCAGGCCCTCCATTGTTGCCATGGGTACTTTTGGCAACAAGCATGAGTTTTGATTCCTCATTGCACCAGGTCTTGCCCTACCTTCTTGGCCATCCAACTTTTATGGGTCAGCAACCACATGAATCATTGCTACTATCTCAGCCCCTCCATTGTTGCCATGGGTACCTGTGGCAACAATGACGAGCTTTGAAGAGGGTTCTGAGTCTTGTTATGTATGCAGCGTAGGGACTGCAAATGAGAACTGGTGTGGCGCCTTCACAACTGAGGAGAAGAAGAAGTTGAAGGTAGGCACCTATGAGTCTGTGATGTGGCAGCATGACGAGAAGCCCCTCTGTTATGCAATGTGCTGTGACAACAACATTGTCCGCACCCTTTCGAATTTCCATGGGCCTACAGTCTTAGAGGAGGGGCTGATGCGGAAGAGAAGGATCGACGGGGTTCACGAGCGAGAGCAGACGGCTGTGCCTTGTCCTGTGCAGAATAGGGACTACGGCGAGACATTTCATTTGATTGATAAGGGAAACGGGGCAGAGGGATTGGAGAGTCACAAGCATGGATGGACACCCAATAACTTTGTGTGAGATTGTTCAATATGAATTTGAATAATGCTTACAAAATCTATGAGACACTTGTTGACCTCTACACACCGGAGCGCAGGTTTCTCAGCTTGGGAGAGGCAGTGAGAGAGGCAACGCATGCTTTTTTACAGAGGGGTCCAACGATGAGGACACGCAGCCCGGATCACCCAGCGCCGGTACGCATTATGACGGATCTCTGGTGCACTGGGTCCGGGCGGAAAATACGGAAGGATGCAAAGGGCCTCATGCACAAATTCGGACGCGCAAGAGATGACGAACCGGCAGCCGAGATCAACTCTCTCAAGCGCAAGCAAGCTGACAATCCGTGGAGGCAGCACCAATCTGTTGTGGCAAAGAAAAGGGGCAAGTGCTCATTTGAAGGCTGCCCAAATCGCCGCAAGACCGGAGTGAAGAGGAAGCGGGGATACGATACGTGGATGAAGTGCGAGGAGTGCAGTGCGAACAACAAGGGCGTCGATTTATTCTTCTACAACGATCGCAGAGATGGCAAGCATGTCTGGTGCCACGGACGGTACCACACACGCTACTGCGGCGACATAAACTAGACCTTTACATTGACTCAGACGCTACTAGTTCGCGGATGTCCTGCCCGCTGGTACGCAGTGGCATCACGGCCTGCTTCTCGCGATCGATCGATCTATCTGCTGGATTGATCGATCGATCGAGGATCGCGAATCGCGATGGATTGATGGATCTTTCGATCTTGATTTTGATGGATTTGGGGAGCATGCCCACATGAGCCCGGAGGAAAATCGACGCTCGAAACGGATTTTCCGTTCAATATGAGCGATTTTGAACGCGCGTATTCGGTCCGTTTCATTGAAACGGTACGTAAGTAGCTAATTTTAGTAAATAAAAATCGTCCAAAATAGCGCGCGTGTGACAATTTTGTGATCGTGCGTCGAGCGAAATATTTTCGTTGCTTATAACAGGAATCCTGTTAATACCCTTGTTTAACATGCCAAATGTGGCCATTTTCACCTGTTCTCTCACTGTTGGACCATTCAAGGGCCTTGGGTCAGCAAGCGGGTGAAGCATTGTTATCTCAGCCCCTCCATTGCCGCCATGGGTACCAGTGGCAACAATCATGATCGTTCGAGAGGGTTTTGAGGCTTGCTTGGTATGCAACAGCATCATAAACACTCTTGTTGTACTTGCACGGGTCAAATGTGGTGTTTTTTTCAGATTTCCCACTATTGCTATTGGTTTGGCCATCCAAGGGCCCTGGGTCAGCCAGTGGATGGAGCATTGCTATCTCAGCCCCCCCATATTATTGTGATGGGTGCCTGTGGCAAACAATGATGAGCTTTGAAGAGGGTTCTGGGGCTTGCTGCTTGGTATGCAGTAGTACTACGTTGTATTATTATCATCCTATCCTGCTGTTTGAATTTGTATAATCCCTATGCACTACACTTGCTTTTAGAAATGAATGTGGTTAACAAAATAATGTTTTTCTTTGCAACATATCCTGTTGACACTGGGAGTCTGCTATGACCATGGGTTGAGTCACGGTGTTTTTGGGTCTTGAGACCGGAACAGAGTGATTTCACCATGTGCCAAGTATGCAAATAAAAAAAATATATTTTCTGTTATCTTGTGACTCAAAATGACATTCCTGTTATCTCTTGAGGCAATGGGATTTATGACTTTCGAACTATGCCTCTGCTGTAAGTTATAGAGAAAACCTTTTAATACATACTATCACAAGCACTTGTTCCCATGAGCATTAGAATAACCACAAAGAAGCAATAAGATTATTTATATTCATGTCTTGATTTGTTTTCTTTATCTTCAACTCTCAGACTTTTTGAGATCGGTGAGAAAATCCTTGGCACCAGGATTGACAAATGATCAACCACCACGCTCAGTGACAGTTTCATCTCACAGTACATTCAACCACTTATTTGGACCAACCAGAACCAGGGCACCAAAAGAATGTAGCAGTAGACAGCACATGACAATCCTCTTGTCATTGCACAAAGATTTCAGGAATGATGCAGTGCATGCAATTTGTTACCAAAACCAGTGTTTCATCCCCAACATCAAAAGCTGAATGCACATGGGATAATTACCCCCCCCCCCCCCAAACCCAAATTGGAATGCATCATCCTTTCATGGTTGAAACTGAAACTGAGCGCTTGCCTCCATGTGCCAAGGGCGGTCAGCATGAGCAGTATGTGATCATGACCAACAGCTACTGCACAAAGTGCACCTGAATCCATGCAAGAGTAGAGGTATATAGCTCGAGCATGAGGAGCATCACAATAAAACACATAATGATAGGTCCTCATGATTCATGATAATGAGATTTTATGTACTGGTAACTCTCTGTCAGATGCATCTACTAGTATAAATAAATAATGTTGAGATTAAGCTGTTGCTGGAGAGACTAATTGTGGTTGTGGTTCATCTGCACCTGCCCAGATCTGCCCTCTGCCGTGTGCATCTTTCCAACTCCAACAACAACAACCAACAGTAAAGTGCAGATGCATTTCTGTAATTAATTAGGGACAAAGACTTGCACCACAAGCAATTGTTAGATTTCCAGCCAAAGTGAATGGGAGAACATGGATATTGAGCAGGTACCATACCATAGGGCACATCTCCATTGCATCAATCCATGACCGACAGTGACAGTGATTGAGCAGTCTGGAAATGACTGTTTTTGGGGTTTGGGGGCACGCCCACAGCGCGCAGCTTATTCCCCTCCGCCCGCGAGCCGACCAGGATCGAACGAAGCAAGGCGAGGATGCGCGCGACTCGAGACTCTGGCGCGGTTTTAATTTCGATTTTTCAGTACTATTCCTACGTGAATGGAAGGTTTTCGAAGCCATCAGATCGAGCGCGCTCTGACGTCGAGCGGCGACGGCGGCTCTCGATTGCATTGGTTTCATTCACATTCGACCGCCACCAACACCCGTCTCCTCATTCAAAAGTACCACACTCCTCGCATTCAAGCGGAGCAATTGAATCAACTAAAGCCATCGCATCATGAGGGAAATCGTTCACATTCAGGGAGGACAATGCGGAAACCAAATCGGGGCCAAGTTCTGGGAGGTACGTCGCCTGGCGACCGGCGTCTGCGCCGATGGGAGATCTGAATCGATGAGAGGCTTCGATCGTTACTCAACGATCGTTTTTCGTTTCGTCTTTCTGACCGATAACACCTTTCTTCTCCTCTTGCTTGATCCAGGTCATGTCCGATGAACATGGCGTCGATCCTACAGGTAAGCACTCCTTCGAGCCTGGGAATTGGGAGACGAAGCCACCCGATGAATCAATCGAAACCTCAGTTCGAAATCCCAATGACGGAGGAATGATACTGTGTAAACGCAACCTTCGTTGTCTTTCCGCCCAAGCATTGCCTAACGAATGCCCAATATCATACGTCCTTCTTTCAACCATACAGGAACGTACCATGGAGATTCTGATTTGCAGCTTGAACGCATCAATGTCTACTTCAATGAAGCAACCGGAGGACGATACGTTCCGCGAGCAATCCTTATGGATCTGGAACCGGGAACTATGGACTCCGTCCGAGCAGGTCCTTTCGGCCAATTGTTTCGTCCCGACAACTTTGTATTCGGACAAACTGGTGAGACAATGATTCAAGATGAAGAGGCCACATGAACCCTCCTGCAAAAATTTTCTCAATATTCCCTAATCTTCTTTCAATTTAGGTGCCGGAAATAACTGGGCCAAGGGGCACTACACGGAGGGTGCGGAGCTGATTGATTCGGTTCTTGATGTTGTGCGAAAGGAGGCAGAGAGCTGCGATTGCATGCAGGGCTTTCAGCTTACCCACTCCATGGGAGGCGGTACTGGTGCTGGTATGGGAACTCTCCTCATTTCGAAGATCCGTGAGGAGTATCCTGATCGCGTCATGTCAACCTATTCAGTGATCCCGTCACCAAAGGTCTCTGACACTGTTGTTGAGCCGTACAACGCAACGCTTTCTGTGCACCAGCTGGTGGAGAACGCCGACCAGTGCTTCGCTCTCGACAACGAGGCTCTGTACGACATTTGCTTCCGAACGCTGAAGCTCACAACACCAACCTACGGCGATCTGAACCACCTGATCGCCGCGGCCGTTTGCGGAACAACATGCTGTCTTCGATTCCCTGGTCAGCTCAACTGCGATCTCCGAAAGCTCGCCGTGAACATGGTTCCGTTCCCTCGTCTCCACTTCTTCATGGTTGGATACGCACCGCTCACCAGCCGCGGCAGCCAGCAGTACCGTGCGCTCACCGTTCCCGAGCTCACCCAGCAGGTGTTCGATGCCAAGAACATGATGTGCGCCGCTGATCCTCGCCATGGGCGCTACCTGACGTGCGCTGTCCTCTTCCGAGGGCGCATGTCGTCCAAGGAAGTTGACGAGCAGATGTTGAATGTTGTGAACAAGAACTCGTCCTACTTCGTTGAGTGGATCCCTAACAACGTGAAGGCGTCCATTTGCGACATTCCACCCAAGGGCCTCAAGATGGCTACCACCTTTGTTGGCAACACCACGGCCGTTCAGGAAACTTGGAAGCGCGTCGCAGAGCAGTTCACTGTCATGTTCCGCCGCAAGGCCTTCCTCCACTGGTACACTGGAGAAGGCATGGACGGTGAGTCTTTGTATTGCTTTGACGTGAAATAGGCCGAAGAAAAGTCTTAACTAACTCACCTCACACAACCACTACCATTGCAGAGATGGAATTCACTGAAGCCGAGTCCAACATGAATGACCTTGTCTCCGAGTACCAGCAGTACCAGGACGCAACTGCTGACGAAGAAGGCGAGTTCGATGATGAGGACTTGGAGGGCTAAACACGTCGTCCACGACTACGTATTCCATACTGTTGAATTCATATATTGGCCATTGGTTTCATAAGTTGTTTGTTTCGGCTGCTTCATTGTATTGAATGATATAGATTGTCATAATGAACTGCTATTTCGACTGCATATGTAATGAAATCTATGAACAAAATGTTATTGGACATGGTGCATCGAATTCTACATAGATATCTCGCATCGTCAGGTCGCGGTGTTTGACTCCCCAGGAGACGATGCCATCTATCCCGAATGGGCAAAAGGATGCATTTCATCGGGACTGCACATAGATCTGGACATGGGCCCACGCACTGCAGATGATCGAAATCCTGTCTTCTAAAGGAGAAGGGGTAGCCGTCAATGGCATCCATAGGTAAGTAATGTCTAATAAAGAATCCCAACCATTGCCGGCGTGCCGGTCAATAACAACTTCATGAACTCTCCACGTTCTAATCGTCCCACTCCTCATGTAGGTGTGATCAATGCAGTGTCAGCGCGCATACCATACATCTCACCTTGATCATTACGTATTGTTGAGGAGGACATATTCATACGTATGGAGGAGGGAGCATCACAAACTCGAAACTTCTATCTTTCGATTTTCTTGCTAAACTCTACTGTTTATGTAGGTGTCCGCTGAGTCGCATTCATATCGCTCATTAGCGCGCGATTCAGGCGTGTTCAGGCGATGATGAATGCGCTGATGAATGAGGGCCACAAGAGGCCACAAGCAGCCGCGAGGCTTGAAAGTGGCATTTGCATTCGTCATGCCCACTTGCACCACACAAACTATCAGACCGCAACGCCGCTGTAGTCATATTCGATATCTCGAATAAAACATCGACTCTGGAGCTTTCTGGCGACTTGAATGTCCCCAGAGAGGGCATTACAAACCACACTACCTACTGATTAGTGCGAGTGCGAGAGGAGCTACTCACCAGCGCTCTTAGTTCTTCTGTTGTCATGATTACTGATCCGGCCCTCGACACCGCGGCCCAGTTGTGGTCTCACGAAGGACGCCAAACAGCTCAATGGAAGACGGCAGTTTGCCAGTGCCTGTCTCTGGGCTACTCTCAGATCGAGATCGCTCGTCACATTCGGGCGGCTGTATACACGGCCCCGATCATTCCAGACGACATGATTTGCTCGAGGATTGAATCCAGGGTCGGCTATATAAGGAGGTCTATCTGGAAGGATCAACGCATCAAGAAAGACACACTTGACAAGACGAGCAAAGACGTACGGGATCTTTTGAGCCGGATGGATAGCTTGAACATAAAGCAAAAGACTGTGCCAAAGGCTTTTGAGATCAACTTTGAATCAGTAGCTGCTCATATTCTTCTTGATGTGCCCGCGGCCGAGCTACAAGATCATCCACATATCGAGGTTAGTCCAAAAGAAGAAGTCCCACTAGGAGAAGGTGCTGGAGACGAAGCAAAGAGTTCTTCACATCTCATATCGCCAGTCGGGAGCCATGTTCAATGACCCAGACGAACTCATCTCAACTTAGGCCTCTTGTCATCTTGCAGTACTAGGTGACACACCATGATGATCGCAGAGCAGCTCTAGCAGCTCAAGGAGTATACAACAATGGGCTACGCAGCGACCCGGCCATGGCCTCACTCAAGATGATGTAAATGATCGATTTCTAACCGGACTCCAGCAAATTGGGTTTGCTTGACGAAAGGTCGCAACACAAGCCCCCGCGGTATCAAAGCCGTTGCCCAGTTTGTTAGTCATGTTAATACGTGTCTACTTCAGGCAGTCAGACGTACTCTACCAACTCATACCATGACATCTCTCTACAATGATACGTTCCTCTACATGACCGACTTGACCAAACTAGTGGGTATTACAAATACCCATCATTTGAAATTGATACCGACCCGAAAACTGAAGATACTACGACGATAAGTTACTAAAAAAGTTATAGACCCGATACCCGATATCATCTAACGCAGACGTGCACCCGTCCAACGCAATCCGCAATCCGCGTCCACTCGATCGCTCCCATCCTCGTTGGACGCAACGGCACCATGTCCATGTCCGACTTCTCCCCACCCAACCTCCTCGCGGTCATCCTCGACGTCTCCACGACGACGTGGACCCACCGCAAGCTCGCCCGGACCGCCAAGGACAAGGCCCTCTCGGCCATGAAGAAGCCGTCCGTCGGCCCCGCCACCCTCGACGACGTCCTCTCATCCGTCCTCGCTCTCGCGTCGGCCCACTCGGCGCTGGGACGCGATAACGTGCTGGTGGTCGTGGGCGCGACCGAGGAGGAGGTGGCGGTGCTCTATCCCCGCAAGGGGGGGGAGGGATGCATGGCCGAGACGGTGGCCGGCGCGGGAGCCGGCGGAGGAGGGGGGGGCGTCGGTCCCAACGGCGCGGGCGGAGGTCCGTCGGGGGAGCGAGGCGAGCGCGTCGACGCCGGTTTGCTCGACGATTACGTCCGCCTGGGGGCGGCCGAGCTCGTGAACCGGGCCGCCGAGCGGGCGGAGAAGAGGGCTGCCGTGGCGGCTTCGGGATCGCACCAGCCCCCCCCCCCTCCGCCGCGGGCGGGCGCCGCGGTGGCGGCCGCCCTCTCATTATCGCTGTGCGCGATAAATCGCTTCATGGTGGCGAGCCACGCGGGCGTGTCCGCGCTGGCGGACGGATCGCGCGCCCGTGGGGCGGGGGAGGACGAGGGCATACTCGCCCTCATGGGAGGCGGCGGCGGCAAGGGCGGGACGTCGCAGCAGCGGTCGAAATTGCCCCTCTCCCCCCGCGCGCTCGTGATACAGGCCTCGTCCGATCGGACCGCCGACTACAACGCCCTCATGAACTGCGCCTTCGCGGCCAACAAGGCCGGCGTGGCGGTGGACGGGTGCTTCATCCCCTCGGGCGGGAAGGACGACGCCAGGAGCTCGCCCTTCCTGCAGCAGGTGGTCGATCAGACGAACGGCGTGTACCTCTCGGTCCCGTCCGGGGCGGCGCAGGTGGGCGGGGCCCTGACCGAGGTCTTGATGAGCGTCTTCCTCCCCCCGCCGTCCCTGCGATCCTCCATGAATTTGCCTCGATTGCACGACGTGGACTTCAGGGCGCGGTGCTTCGAGACGGGGGAGAGCGTCGACGTGGCGAGGATATGCAATCAGTGCCTGAGCATATTCAAGGAGAGGCCGAGGGAACGGTGTCCGACCTGCGGCGCCAGGGCGAGGAATAAGAAGGCCGGAGGGGCGAAGAAGGCGAAGCTGAGGTAGACGGGGGTCTGTCATGGTCTTGTCGCACAGTCACTTGAGGGCGGAGATAAAAAAGGCAAGTCGAAGAGACAGGTGCTAATCGCGTCACGACAGAGATCGTTGCTGGATAGAGGCCACGGTTACCACGGACATCTGATAGGTTGTGCGTGCACGTTCTCTTATCCCAGGACAGTGCTGTGCGACGTGAAGGTCTGGCCACATGGTTACATTCATGCCGTCAAGGAGAGAAGCCATTGCATACCTCGATAGGGCGCAATCGTTGACCCAGCGCAGTATGCCTTGGGCGGTGCGAGATTGAGAGAGCTCACTCACCATCTACTGTCTTCCCTTTCTGAGACCTGTCCGGCGGATCGGCTGGTGCGTGCTCCCCCGAAGCCAGAAAGCGGCATTGCCCAAAGGTCATTGGCTGGAGGATGAATACATCTTTCAATCAAATAATCAGAACATCTTTAGAGCCATTTCTCTCGCTGTTTGAATAACAATCTTTACAGTTAATTAAGTATTGAGTACTACATTACAATCGCTTGACTCGGGGGCCCTCGCTAGCCAACAACAACATGCTTGAGCAACATTGCTCGATTGGAAACGCCTCCACAGCTGGGCGCACGTGCATACCCACCTCCACAACTCCAACTTGTAATGAGTCTCACCCCTGAGGGTTGAAGGAAGGATTGATCATTGGGGGCGCGGATGCCTCGGGTGGCATGACGATGGCAACGTCCTGGGTGATCTTGGATTCCGTGCGATAGACCGCGAAACGCTCAGCCCGCCTCGGGGCGCTCCTCTTTCGGTGGCGCAAGAACACGAAAAGACCCAGACCGAAGACGGCTATGACGGCGACTGCGATTCCGGCGATCGCTCCCACGCTGGACCCTCCGCTCGCGGTGGAAGTCTCGGTGGGCGTGACCGAGGCAATCAGCTGGGCTTCCACGGGGCACATATCGGATGGCATGGTGCCTCCCTTTTCACAACACACACGATCGACAAAGCTTTTGCCTTTCACTAAAGCGTCATCAAAGTAGAGGAGAAAGTGCTGCTGAGAAAGATGCCTCAATATCACCAGGGAGTCAGAGATGAGATGCACAACACTCACTATCAGTATTGTGAAAGACATCGTTAGGCAGGTCGCTCTGGAACGGGCATTCCTGAGGAAGGATACCTGCATACTCAGATCCATCACCGGTAAAATTTCCTACTCCACATGTGGCTTCTTCGCCTCCACCTAGGAACCTCAGAGCATCAAGTTCGCGCTCTGTCAGTTCAATCTTTGGACAACGAGCAGTCGACCAGAGTACAAATCTATCGAGCATTGTCGATGAGGATGCATCCTCTGCGTAAATCTCCTCGAGGTGGTCCATGTACATGTCGATGGTGGCCACGCCAAGGAAGAGTGGTGGGTTGACGCTCCTGTCATAGACCGGTGTGGAGACAGACGTTCCCTTCTTTCCCCCCGTGTGAAACATGTAGGGCTCAACCCACGCGGTGAAGTCCTCATTCCCTCCCTCGGCAAGACCCAAAGCATAAAGCTTATAGTAGGACGCCATTGCAGTGACGAGATCGTCGGAATAGTCATCCACTGGAGTCCAGATGCCACCTGTTGTATTAATTGAGATGCACCAATATTGTAAGAGCTGAAGAAGCAAGCTTTACCATACCAGATCTCTCCATAGAAACTACACCACACATACCTGTGTTACAAGCGATACTCTTGGTGACGGTGTGATCGGCCAAGTTACCGAGGCTGAACGTGAAGACTGTTGTCTTCCTGCTTCGATCGGTAGCCAGCTTTGCAGTGCGCTCATTGACTAGGTTGATGACATCATCCGCTCCTGGTCCAGCAGTAATCTGACCGTCTGTCAGGAACAGGACTGCTACATTGCACCCTGTGGTCGCCTCCTGGCTGATCGTTTTGTCGACGGCATTGAAGGCTGTGTCGAAGGCATCATAGAAATTCGTGGCCCCAGTAGGCGGTTCAAGGCTGTCGATGGCAGCCAGCAACCTATCCTTGTTATCCCTGGTTGCACGGATGAGGCTGGTATAACCTCCTACCTGGGAGGCTGTGTCCGAAAATGTGACAATTGCAACCCTATCTGCAACTGTGAGAGTGTCAACAATAGTTTTTGCAGCGTCCTTTGCAAGAGTCATTCGGCCATAGTCCTCCACTGACGAAGAACGAAGGTATGAGTGCACTGATTTGAACATATATCTCGCCATTAAAGTCGATAGAGATAGTGCGATCACTCACTGCTTCCAGACACATCAATGACTAGCACGACATCTTTCGGACCACTCGATGCCGCTACGAACCACGGCCTGCGGCGCGGATCATACTGACCACAAACCTCGGAATGCCTGGCGGGAATGATGCGGAACGCGCCAGTGGAGGCCCCAAAGTACATTTGATTCCTGTTGTTATAGTTTGCAACCATGTAAGGTTCTGCGAGACGACTGTAACAGACACTCTCAGTCAGTTGCTGATCGCGACTCTGTGCAAGATTACCTGGAATCCGAACGGCTGTTGTGGTCTTGTCCCGAAGTCCTGACAGATGTCGAGGGGTGGAGAAGAGGCTAAGATTCGAGTATTGCGACTTGTACAAAGGAGAAGTCGTTGCGATCACATACCATTGCACCTTGTGCCGTCGCCGCAGGCAGAGATAACAAGTCCGTCTTCACCCGACATGCACTCCTGGTTAGGATAGACTGATGAACAGTCGTTATAATTGTTTCGGGCGCACTGGTTGAGCGTGTCGGACTCGCATCGAGAGCCATACGCGCGCTCAATTTCATCCTTGAAGCGGAGAACATCCTCCTCCATGCTCTGAAGGATCAATTTGACCTCATCATCCTTATCTGCACTTGCCGCATAGCCCTGTAGGTATGCTGCTCCCAAGAACATCGATGATACGAGATAAGAGACCATGTTGATGAGCAAGATTTTATGCCATGTTCTTTTTTCGACTCAGAGCCTCCTTCGCGAGATCAGATGAAGATTGAAAGCCGAGAGCGAAGACTGTGCTGCCCAGACCAGTGCACAGACTTCCCGTCGATAGCCCGAACAAGGGCCCGAACCCGACCCCAGCCTATGTACAAGCTACAATAGGTATCGGAAATAACTGCGATGAGTCGTGCAGTCATACCTGACAGTGGTCATACTGCCATCATCACGCGGAGGGCAGTGATGGGTGGGGAGTCGTGCACATTTCAATACTATTCCTACGTATCTGCACAAGATGGATACCCCCCATCTTGCCGCTTTGGACTGTGTAGAGACATACATGGTACCATGAAAATATATGGAGAAAATAATACCGTGTATCACACCCACATAGTGCATGCT
>JALLBE010001083.1:0-14830 GCA_036939795.1 Thalassiosira mediterranea
GCTCTATCCACAAGCCTAGCTGGCAGTGCTGGCAGTGTCAAGATCGATGGTCCGTCAAAGTGGTCAAATAGAGCGGCGACACCTGCACGCACATTCCTCTAGCGAATTCAAGCTAGGAATTAGTATTTAGTTCAACGTAGGTAGGGAAAAAGGTTGATGTTGTTGCCGCGGTTCGCTGCAGCACTTTGCACGTAAAATGCGTCAGGTACAATACCATATTTACCGTATCGTATGCGTGGTGCGTGGCAGCAAGAAAAAAAATCAAGCGTGCACGCGGCGAGGGGTTGAGCATAAAATAAAAAATAATAACACGCTTCCTCGACCTCGACAATGATCAAGTTCAGAAGATCGAAGGTCGAAGGCCATGGCGATAACGACGACGCCCTCGACGCCGAAGCCATGATGGCGACCTCGAAGTACCTTTCCCCGCTAGCCTCTGCTGACGACGCCTCGGCGTCGTCGGCCTCGACGGCACCCCTCGGCAAGATAAAGAAGATGACCCATTCCGTGTCCATGCTCGAAATGAGCGCCGTCGCCGACATGGTGAGCTTTGGCGAGGCGATGGACGCTCTTGCGGCGACATCTCCCGTTGACGAGGGACATCCATCCAAGGTCGAACCCCAGGATGATGACGACAACAGCGGAGGCTTCTTTATCGACGACGGAGAGGACGACGAAGATCTTGACAAGGCACGGCACGTGCGACGAAGCAGTCCAAACAGCGTCGATGCGCTCTTCGACGACTCCCAAGCACAATCACCGAAGATGGGTGGCATGAGACGCGTCATGTCGGCGGCCACGCTGTCCTCGACGCCATCGGCGGCGCGTAAGTCGTCGAGCCTCCTGTCGGCCATGATTATGCAGGATATACACACCATATCGGAAGAGGGCGATCACGACGGCGAGGAGGTCCCGAAGAAGCCGAGCCATGTGACAGTTGAAGTGGATGAGATCAAGGACGGAGGAGACGGTGGCAAGGATAAATGCACTCCTCCGAACCTGGAATCATCGAGCCACTCGAGCGACTCCACGGCTAAATCCAGCGGTCTTTCCTTCTCTAATACCGAAAGCTCCAGCGCCCTGCAAGTCCAACCAAAAGCGCCTGCGCCCGCGGGCATGCCTAGGCGGTCCAGTATGAAGGGCTCCCGAAACAACCTCCTGCTGTATCAACAGCAACAGCTCACAACTACTGAAGAGCAACCAGAGGCCACAAGTACCATGAAGCGCAACGTGTCCTTCTCCAGCCTCGAGATACGTTCCTACCCCATGATCCTCGGGGATGGACCCACCACCGCCGGCCCTCCCGTCACCCTCGACTGGGAATACGACCCCTCCGCCACCGAGACGATCTGCGTCGATCAGTACGAGAATCGACGGGATACGTACGACCCCCGACGGACGCGGCATCAGATGCTCATGCCGCCCAGTCACAGGCAGTATCTGCTGATGAGGGAGGCGGGGTTCACGCGAGCGGAAATCCAGAACGCCACGGACAAGGCGAGATGGGCGATGAGGCAGAGGCAGAAGACTGCGAGTCAGGGGAAGATGGCGAGCACGGCGGAGGAGGCGGTGGAGAGCGCGAGGAGGAAGCTCGGTAGGATTGGTTTGGGGAAGAAGAAGTAGGTGGTTTGCTACGGTAAGCTCATGTGTGTCTCAGGGTCAGTTGGCTTTGGCTATTGCTACGATTAAGTTGGAATAGAATCAGGGATCAGGGATTAGATATTCCACGTGCCCCCCCCCCCCCCCCCCCCCCCCCCCCCCCCCCCCCCCCCGCCCCCCGCTGTAACTGATTATCACACTCTTAGAGCCCATTAGCCTGCATTGTTTTGAGCACTTTTGATTATGAAGGACAATGCGTTCTCAGCCCAAATCATCACATCTACGGCCACGTATTCAGTCGCATCCATGAGTACATGCTACCTCATATTTCATATCTAGTACCTACCATCCGAAGAGATGAGCCAGCAGCGAGCAGGCAGAGGGCAAATCAAGGAGCACGCAAGCTCCTCGTCCGCTCCATCCCCAGCAACTTTCCAAGGTCCATCCCTTCATTTTAGCACTGAACACCAAGCCTCTAAACTTTTACACTATCTCTGAATGCTCCATCCACTCTCCTACCTCTCTGCCTGGCATGCAGCAAGGAAATTCCTTGCATGCAGCCAGAGGCTGGAGGCGAGAGGGATGAAGACAGAGCATGCACGCAGAGATGGCTGGGAGATCGACCGACAGCTTGATTTTTATTTTCGGCATGGTAGATCAAGGAACAGCTTGAATTGAGTGTCACACGACTGCGCTGTTCGCCGTGAGGAACGTGTGGAAGCTGGCGGAAGACAGTTTTTTTCTGTATCTGACTCGGGTTTGACATAAGAAAAATAAGGATAAAGGTCACCCCTCTAATTTTTGATATTGTGTCCTGTCGTTCGAGGTGTCTTCAATATCATTCAATTTTCGGATTGGTATGCAATATTCGCTACTATTAGACGTTATGTACAACCCTTCATTCATCTGCCTCGCGTTTACCTAGGGTAGGTAGGAATTGTTAGAATGAAGCACTGCGCTGCATTGACATTATCAATACCTCGATGCGACATTCTTTCGAATTTTTCAGGTGTCAGCCGATTTCCTGCCAACAGGCAGGTTCTCTCTGATGGGGCAAGCCCGGCATGGGATGGCTGTCTTTGATAGGCAAGCCCCAGCCCAAGCCATAGAAATCAGCCGAAACGCGCGATCGATTTTTACTCAAAATCACCCCCGGACCCCCGGACCCTGCCTGGACGACGCAGCGCCGCACTTCCTGGCACCGCTGCTGGCACTGACGCGCTGTCTGGGGCGTCAGCTGGCGTCGGTCGGGCGCTCACACTCCGCTCGCTCGATCGGGTGGACGGCCGGGGGGCAAGGCAGGGCGGGGACGGAAGGAAGCGGTGACGGACCGACGGACCGACGGACCGACGATGTCCATCTCCCTCCTCCGAGACTTCGTCGTCGACGTCCTCGGCTTCCTGGACCAATTCCTCCCGTCCCCCCTCGCATTCCTGCGTCCCTATCGATTCGCACCCTCGGACCTTCCGGGGGCATCAGCGGACGTCTTCGTCGCGCCCGTCGTCGACCCCTCGAAGGATGCCGCCCCCACTACCTCGAGGGTCGTCGCCTCGTTCGACGTCCTCTCGTACAACGTCAATCGCGAATGCGCGTCCGATCCCGTCCGACGTCGGAACGTCCTCCGCGCCATATCGGAATCGAACGCCGACGTCATTCTGCTGCAGGAGACGAGTCCACGGTGGGAGGAGTTGTTGCTTCGAGGCGACTCGGGGGTGGCGGCGGCATCGAGGTACGAACACGTTCGCTTCCATCATCCCCGGCCGGGGAAGGACAGGCCCGCGGGGGGCATCGCGATGCTGTCGCGACTGTCGCTCCAGGACGTCAAGATTTGGGATTACGGCTCCCAGGTCGACGGGTCGGTGTTTCCGGCCATGACCGCCGATGCCCTCGTGCCCCCCATCGAGCCGCCGCAGTCGGAGGACGACGAAACGAAGAAGGAAGCGCGGTTCGTGGTGAGGGTCGCGAACGCCCACCTCCGTCCGCCAGTCGAGCTCGACGGGACCGCGCGGCTCGACACCGCGCGAAGGACCGAGCCGATCCGCGTCGCGGAGGCCGAGGAGCTCCTGCGACGGAACGGCGACGGCATCCTCGCGCAGCGGCGGCGGTGGGCCACCAATATCGTCGCGGGAGATTTCAACGAGGGAGATGGCGCGGGGGCGCTCTCGTGCCTCGCGAGCGCGGGGTACGCCGACGCCCTGGGGCGGTTCGTACCGCTAAGGAAGGAGACTCATAGGTGGCCATTCCTGAACGGGCGGTGGACGCTGAGGAAGAGGCTCGATCACATCCTGTGGCACGACCGTGCGCTGTTGAGCGTGGAGCGCGAGCATGACGGCAATCCGGAGGGGAGGCCTACTGCGGTGCTGCGATGCGTGGGGTGCGGGGTGATGAGCGGATACGAGGACGACGCGTCGGACCATCAGCCCGTCCTCGCCAGATTCGTCATAATTGAGGGGATCCGAGATTCGTGTGGTGGCTTACACAGCTAACCTCGTCAATGGAGGGGCAATCATACGAACTATGGGACGATTACTACCCGGATTTCATTGAAGCAACGCCATGTCGGCCGCGATGATGCAGTCGGCGGGAAGGGGGATGATGTGGAGAAGGATGGCAGAGGTGCGAGGGCGTCGGGCATCATTTTTAGCTTACACGAGCAGAAGCGGTACAGAATTGAACGACGACAATGGGCGAAACGAAAGAGTTCATCGGTAGTTGAGAGCCATCGCTGCAGTCCATTCGAAGATGACGAGGAAGTTCTGTTTGAGGAGGATCTTAAAAAACCTACACCAAGAGCTAAGGCTATCCCGTGAAACAAATCCTGGTGCATGAGGACAATGACATCATCAAATGGCAAGGGCACTTACATGACCCGGCCCATACTTTGACGGAACAACTCGATACGGCAGTGCAACTTTTTGGACGTGCACACGGTGCTGCTACCCTTGGTCCCTGGAAGGCATTGAAGGACAATGACCGCGTGGGATAAGCTTTGGATGGCAATAGGTCAGAAGAGTATAAGGCACATACCAGTTCAACTGCCTGTACCCGTTTTCCGAGAAGTAACATCCATGGATTAAGGAGGTGCATTTCCAGCTGACTTGCATTGGGGCACAATACTGCTTCAGAGAAGAGACTCGTTCCAGTCGTGAACTGCAGAAGGCAAGAGAGTTACATCTTATATCATTTTACCATGAGCTAGTGGTAGTGCAGAGATGCTGATTCACGCCAGGCATCGCGGCGAGCAAATATACCGGATAGTACATTTCAGAAATATGCTCAGTCGTCTCTAAAATGACAGCCTTTAGATTTATTATAATGATTTTTCTGCACAAGATACTCATGTTCTTAACTGAGACGAAGGGCAAACGTCACCACTCTATGAATATTCGTTTCTTCATTTCTCTGATCTTTTCCTTTGCTTTTTTATTGTTTCCATATGTGTCACTAGGTGTCACTATTCATCCCATCTTGGTCTACACCCTGCCCTTGATTATCCCCTCAACTTTCTCCAAAAGGATTTCGATTGAGATTGTACCTACGTTCACAGCCGACACTTGTCCTACCTTTTCTTCAATTATCATGTCCCGAATAACCACATTTCATTTTGCCATCCAGTCATCTTTCTCAAAAATACGTGGATTCTTGCATATTCCCTTGTAACCACCCACACACTTGAAGGAGGAACTGGGACTACAGGTCTACCTAAATATACACATGACATCAATGGCAGGTTCTCACCAGAATTGATAACACCCATACCGAATACCATTCAAAAAACTGGCGGTGGTGCCACCGGATTGATGAAACTTGACTTCGTGTCGTAGATGCCATCGAGCCCATGTCCTGCAAGTTCAATGTTGACACTGTTTGGTATGTTCCAATAGCATTTCCCACATTGTCAAAAGATTGAATAACGGATCTCAAGTCGATATTCCATTCTGCCGTTGCTTGAAATCCATCCAGTGAGAAAGGCTCAGTTGACCTGTTCGAAGTCACCGAGCCTATTGGTCCTCCACGTGGCGCGACGCGCCCGCCCCATCTTCCTCCTCCTTCCACTTGCCCGCTGTGTCCCATCGCAATTTTGACCCATCGCGGGCGAGGTGACGGCGGACGGGACGCGGATATGCGCGTCGTCCGGTGCGTCGGCACGTAAGATGGCGGTGATACGGGTAACGGACGCCGGCCGCGGGGGACGGCGACGATATGCGAGCGGACCCCGACAGGCCGTAGAGGGAGAAGGCAGCGGCGGCGGCGACGACGACGACGACGACATCGACGACGAATTGGCCCGACGACGTCGGATGTCGGCCTCACGTCGAGGGGACGGCATGCGGCGTATGCGCACGATTCGTCCATCCCTCCCATATGCGTCGGTGCATCCCGTGGCATGATGCGGTGCGGCGCGGTCTCTCGTCATTCTCGTCTCTCGGGAAGGGTCGCGCATCGGCAATATCTATGGACGGCGAAAGGCGGCGGGCGGGCGGGCGCGGATTCGTTCTTTCTGCGCTTCGTGTATTTCGTAGTCACAGCTCGATATATCGGCGGGCGACGCGCGCGGCAGCGGGAGACGGCTCCGCGGCGAGCGATCTCGCGACCCGTCGTGTGATATGGAATGCGCTTCCTCAAGTATTGTACATAATCGGGAGAGGCCGCCGACGCGACGGTTCCGCCCCGCCGTGCGGGCGTACGTGGGGTTGGGTCGATTGATCCGCCGCATCTCCGTCCAACGTCCAAGTGGTCCTCGCGCCCAAGCCCCGCCATATATAGCCCCGTCATTCCTGAATGATTTTCAGATTCCTGCTTCGGCTCGGTGATGCGCGCGGGCTGCGTAGGATTAGGTATGTTATCAGTATTGGATCTTTCGATCTTTGTGACATACATCGCCAGGCGCGCGGACCATCTGGCCAGAATCTGGCAAGGATACATCTGGCCTGGGGCCTTCGGCCTTCTCAAGCACGAAGCAGGCTCCAAAGCAACTCGCGTCCGTGAAGCGAAAGTGGCGAAAGTGTGCGTATGGTACCTATATACGAATGAATGAACTGCTGGACGGAACCCGACAGCAAAGGAGCATATTGTACATATCACACGTCAAACTTATTATATGTCGTCCAATACGTAGGCGACGGCTTCTATCATCGTCCTTCTATCGGCGCCAACTCGTGCCGGAAGGCCACGGGCGGAAGAGGGCTGGAGATCAAAGGCGGGCAGGGGAGTGGAGTGGAGTAGCGCACGACCGCCCACGTGGACAGTGGGAGAGTCGCGGAGGGCTGAAGCTCAACGGTTGGCGGCAGGCAGGGGTGTGCACCCGCCTCTATTCTGCGGATAGAGGGAAGACATCGGGCCAGCCCAGCGAAGTGGCATCACGACGCAGAGGTTGACATCATGCAAGTGGTAAATAACGTTGTTGCGTTGGGGGGATCGAAATCGTCTTTGAGCAAGAGGGGTTCGGACCCATTTCTCCGATCTTCGAGCAAGAGGGGTTCAGACCCATTTCTCCGATCTTCGAGCAAGAGGGGTTCAGACCCATTTCTCCGATCTTCGAGCAAGAGGGGTTCAGACTCATTTCTCAGATCTTCGATCAACTCGGGTTCGGACCCATTTCTCCGATCTTCAAGCAAGAGGGGTTCGGACTCATTTCTCAGATCTTCGATCAACTCGGATTATGAAAGCGCGACGAAGACTAACGAGAACGTGGCATCGCTGAGCATGAACAAACTGCGCTTCTCGTCGCTCGGTTTAAAGGGGCGAAAAAAGGAGATGGCAGTGTTGATGGAGTGCTTCGATCGTTTTCGTGCAAGCCAAGTCTCGGCGGAGGATGTTGTGAAGCCAGGAAAGCCTGGTGAAGTCGTATTAATCAGTGGGGAATCGGGCTCTGGGAAGGTGAGTAGTATCTGCGTCGGCATGCGTTCTTGACACAATCGAACCAACACATTATCTCATACCATATATGGTGCTGTTGCTATGTCCATTAGACTGCGTTGGCAGAATCCATCAAAGCCCGAGTAAGCCGTCGTGGAGGAATTTACATTAGCGGCAAGTTTGATTTGTATCTTCGCGAGCCCTACTTTGGGATCAAATCTCTCTTTCGCGAGCTTTGTCGAGAGATGCTTGAACTTCGCAAGCAAGACAACGCCAAATATAAAGACATATCTGATGCCATCATATCTGAGGTCGGAGATGAGATTGCACTTCTCACCAATCTCATCCCAGTTTTGGAAAAAGTGATCAACATTCCTGTGAAGTCAAATGGGGTGGGCGACCAGGGCAATCACAAAGGAGCAAAGGAGCGTCTGAAGTATGCATTTCTCCAGTTCTTCCGTGTTTTCACAAGATACTTCAACCATTTGGTCCTCGTGCTTGATGACTTACAATGGACTGATGTATCAAGCATGGTGCGTAATAGCAATCCCATTATATCTCAATTTTCTTGAGTCTATCATAATGCCAGTCTTTGATATCTTCAGGAACTGTTAGATGCACTCCACAAGGACAGAGAGGTTGGCATGATGTTCATTGGAATTTACCGTTCAAATGAAGTTGATGAAGCCCACTACCTCATGCAGACCATCCGGGATATGCGTCAAGATCAACTGAAGGATGGCTTGACTGTTGTTGAAATCTCTGTTGGAAACTTGGATGAACCAACCTGTGAAGAAATCTTGGTGGAACTTTTGTCGGTTGATTTTGGCATTGAAACTCGCCGCCTTGCAGAGATTTGTCACAGACGAACACAAGGCAATGCATTCCATCTGCTTGCATTTTTGGCCATGCTTCAAGAAGAGAAGCTTTTGGAGTTCAATCTTGGGCGATTCAAATGGAGTTGGAACTCTGAGCAGATCGAGAAGGAAACTATGGCTACCTCGAATGTGGTTGAATTAATGCAAGCCAAAATCAAGAAACAACCGAAAGAATTGAAAGAGCTGCTTCGGTTGGTGGCATGCCTTGGTACATCTTTTTCTGAAGGGTTGGTGTCCAGCTGTTTTCCACAGGCTGAGAGAGTAGATGATACTGCAACTCAAACAATTTTATTGAAGGGCGGCATCCATGAGCTGCTCTCTTTGGCTGTTGATGAGTCCTTCCTGGAACGGCAGGGACCTTTGCGCTACCAATGGATCCACGACTCTATCCAGGCGGGTGCAATGCAGCAAGTCAGTGAAGATGAGAGGGGTGCATTTCAGTTTGGGGTTGGGAAGGCTCTCGTTCAAAACTTGACCGAAAGAGAGTTGAATATCAACATCTTGATGGTGACAAACTTGCTTAACGCTGCTGAATGTCCCACAGCTGACAAGTTGTCGATTGCAAAACTAAATCTTCAAGCTTCAAAGGTATGTGTTTTGATCCTTTTCCACACTCATTCTCTGAATGTTTTCATCTCATCTCACCTCTCATTCTCTTCACTCTCATCCTCAAAAAGAGAGCTCTTGCTTTCTCTGCATTTGAGAGTTGTGTAAACTTTGCAGAAAGAGCCATCTCTCTTCTGCCTGCAGACAAATGGACCCAGCATCAGTATATGTCACTTGAATTGTACTCACTATGCTGTGAAATTCATTTGAACCTGGGAAATGTTGACACCATGCACTTTTATGGAGATGAGGTTCTACAACATTTTGCACTTACAGAGCTGGAAAAGGTGAAAGTTTACAACTGCTATATCATTGAACTGGCATCCAGGGGGGAAACCATGAAAGCTGTCAATATGAGTCTGGATGTGCTGGCTAAGCTGGGATGTAAGTTTCCAAAGAGTAGCATATTACAAGCAGGAGAGGCCCTATCTTCCATGGCAAACACGAAACACCCAACTAGCATTGACATCATGGATCTACCTCTCATGACTGACGCTACGAAGAAAGCAAGTATGAAGCTGATGTAAGACCCTTTTGATGTATCAGCTTGTATCATTTTCACGTGCATGACCCATTGTCAATCATTTTGTGCCATGGATTTTTTAGGTATCAATGTGCACCATATGCATTCCACCACAACAAGCTTGTGTGGATCATGATCACATCTCGCATGCTGCGATGGACTGTTAAACATGGCATCGATGTACACTCAGGTGGTGTATATGCCTTGTTTGGCGGGATAAAGCTGAAACTAGGAAACTATGGCGAAGCGTCTCGCTATGCAGATCTTGCTATCGAAATTGTCCAATATCTGAACAAAACGTCAAATGATGAGTTCAGCCTGGGTATCAAATCTGAAGAGAGTAAAGTGGCATGGCATGTTTGGGGCCTCGTAGCACCAAGGATAAAACCAATCCATTTGGGTAGAAAGCACTTGCTCATGGGATACAAGGTTGGTATGGAAGCTGGAGATGCTGAAAACGCCGTGTGGAATATATTTCTGTACCTTTGGACTTCATTCACCGCCGGGAAACCATTGAAGTGTTTGGCCACAGACTGCAACACTTATGTTGAACAAATGGAAATGCTCAACCGACATCAGCATTATGTCGATACTCGGCTTATTCACCAGCTTGTGCTCAACATGCTGGGCGATGCCAGCGATCCCTTGAAGGTAACCGGATCTGCCATGGATGAGGAGAAATTTCTGGCTACAATTGAAACCATGGAAATGCAATCCAGGACCGCGTTGCTTTTACGGTTCCAGATAATAAAGAGTATGCTATGTAACTTCTTTGGAGATTTCGAGCAGGGAGCCAAACTTGCTCTTGAACGAGGGGATGAGTATGAGAAGAGGTATGGGACACCACTCGCGTTTTACGACTTTTTTCATCAGGGCATAGCCTTGTATGCAATGGCTCGCAAGACGAAGAAAAAGAGGTACACCAAAGCAGCAAAAAAGGTCAAGAAAACAGTCGTCTTGTGGGCTAAAAAGGTATGTGTGTTGTGTTCACAAGGTCAAGATAGCTATGATGATTTGTCTCACAGGGCATTAATTGATTTTTGTCAGGGCAATGTCAATGTGGCCCATTACATTCCATTTTTTGAAGCAGAAGAGGCGGCACTAAAAGGGAAACCAAGTGAGGCTACATCTCACTACGCACAAGCAATATCTATGACAGCGCGCTCTGGTTTCCTTCAAAATGCAGCATTGGTCAGTGAGCGGTTTGGAGAATATCTTTTGCTGGATCTGAAGGAAGAAGAACGGGCTGGACAGTACTTTCAGGATTCTATCAGGTATTATTCTGAATGGGGCAGCGACTACAAGGCTGAAATGTTAAGAAAGAAGTACTGTCACTTGTGGATGGAAGAAATACCATCGGAGATTGCTATGTAAATATATATTTGAGCATCATTATGCCTGAATGAATTTGTTGTAGGGGCATCAGTAAGTGTGACAAAATTCTTATGTAAGTAACTTGTAGCCACACCTCCCTTTTCAAGCACGAAAAACTTCGCAGTGGATTCTGCACTGCCATATCAAGACAAAACAGAGTACAATGATTCCAACCATTGTACATACCTATGGAAGACAAGCAGTGGCATGCATGCAATACAATCCCAGCAATGTGCAAGGAGGAACAACAAAAATAGGCAGTGACTCAATCATGCAATGACAGCATCTGCTTCATCTGCTGATAAACGCGAGCGGCCGCATAGGTGCAAGGGAGCGACAATGCCATTTCACTAACTTTTTACTGAGCCCTCTCCAAAGCCCGGGCACTCACCCGGTATGCCACCTACCTTGAATCTCATTCCTGTGACCCGCACGAGTCGAAGCAGGTCACACTGTCGTCGCCATCCTTTTCGCCACCGTCCTCTTCAGCTCCGAACTCGCTGTTACCAAGTTATCGTCGTAGCTGCCAACGCCGCCACCGAAGGAATCATTGACGTCAGCCCCCTCGTCATCGTCGCCACTTTCATCGCTTCCAATCGCTTTCGTCGTCGCTCTCCACGATGCACCTCCGGTAGGCGTTGGACGGCAGCGCATGCTCCCCTGCATCATCCTGAGGTGACTCCTCCCGGACTAGTTCGCCACATGCCCAGACGCGCAGCCCGTCTCGCCCGTGGCGCTGCTCTCATCATCGTCGCTTTCGCCCTCGCCAGCACCAACACTTTCATCGCTGTCGTCGCTCTCCACCTCTCCGGGCAAAGATCTCGTCCTCCGATTCGTCATCATCGTCCCGATCCGTAGTCATTCTTCGCGGTCACTTCGCCGGCCTCCTCCACTCATTTTTCATCGTCGTCGCCGTCTCCATCCTCGTCGCTCTCTGAACCCTCTTCGTTGAGGATCTTCTTCGCCGGGCCGCTCGATATCCCGCCTCAGCTCCTCCGATCGGAACGATAGCTCTTCCATCTTCGTCGTCCGCGGAACCATATCGGAACCATCGTGGGTCATCGTTGCGAAGTCGTCGGCCGCTCCCGTCGGCGACTCCGGTTCGTCGGAGACATATCCTCTGCCGCGACGTGGCTGACGACGGCGTGCTCGAAACCGTCCGTCGAAGTCGCCGGGCCTTCATCAACCCCCCGTCGCGCCCCCCCCCTGCCGCTGCCGCCGCCATCGTCGCGTTGTCGTCCGCTGCCTTCTCCGAAGCCGTCGTCCGCGCCACCGTCGATTCGTTCTTTTATACGCGCTCATGAAGTACGGGGTTCGGATGTCGGATGACGGCGAGCTCTTTGTAGCCGGGGATATGAGCCATACGGGGCGGAGGAGGGGATGCCGCGAGCGTGCAGGGAGGAGGGGGGGGACGGCTGAGCGTGGCCTCCTCCTCGAATCCGAGAAGCTCGGAACTCAGCGCGGCCTCTGGCCGTGACAGACGAGGGTCCGATCCCCACGCGGCCAGCAAGCCGCAGCGGAGCACGGTGAGCACGGCCGCCGGAGGAGGAGGGGGTGGCGGTGCCNCCCCACGCGGCCAGCAAGCCGCAGCGGAGCACGGTGAGCACGGCCGCCGGAGGAGGAGGGGGTGGCGGTGCCCCGCGGGCCCGCGGCATGGCGCGACGGATCACCATCGACTCTTCGAATCGCGACCTCTCGAGCCTCGTGGCCCAATCCAAGCAGAGTCGTCCGCCCCCCGCGCCCCTGAAGCCATTGGCGGAGATAGACGAGGGAGGTGGCACCGTGGCCGGAATCCGCAAGACCGGGAGGGTCAGGAGCAATTCCTTCGACGCGAGCTTCACCAAGATGAGTTCGGGCGGGGGCGGGGGAACGAAGCCGGGAAGGAGGAGGAGCAGCAGCGAGGGATACATGGACACGGCCAACTTCGACCTGCCCGACTTGGGCGACACGGATGCCGGAGGAGCGGACAAGAAGCATCATCCCCTGAAGGAAGAGAAGAAGCAACATCCGCCGAAGGAATCGAGCGAACACGGAGCCGGGGGTCGGACCGAGCAGCTCCTGCGCCGAAACTCCTTCGGCGACTCGTTCCGAATGGTGGCCGACAAGAATTTCCTCCGGGAGCTCGCCAGGAACGGGGGCAGGGATCCCGACGCGACGACGATGGACGATAATGCCACCGCCATAAGCGAGGCCACGGGCCGTCCCTCCCGGACCAGCGCCAGGACGAGCGTCGCCAGCGCCGCCACGGCCGCCGCCAACCACGGAGGAGGGGGAGGGAGGCGCAAGAGCCAGGACAAGGGCGAGAACGGGAGCGCGGACACGGAGCTCATGGCCGAGGGGGAGATATACGAAGATGAAGAAATGTACGACGACGACGAGATGGGATCCCAAAAGACGGACAAATCGGGCAAGTCGAGCAAGTCCGGGAGGTACAGGATGCCGTGCAAGACCAAGTGCGCACTGTGCATGTGTTACTTCCTGACGGTACTCATAGGGATCGGGGGCGGTTACGGCCTGCACGAGCTCGTGAACAAGGGGTACATACCGTGGTGGATGAAGATGAAGGGAGAGAACGAGACCGATCCGAGGGGCGCGAATGGCACCACCGGCAGGCCGGGTGCCGGCTACGGTGGCTACGGTGGCTATGGTGGCTACGGTGGCTATGGTGGCGGCGATGGGGATGGGTCCACCACCCTGGAGATGGGCTGGACGATGGACGCGGGAGGAGGGAATCAGTCCCAGGCGCCAAACTCGACCGCGTACGGCGTCGGCAGCGATCCATTCTGGAACGACACCTGGGCGTTGACGCCGCCGATTGACGAATACGTGGACTCGTCCTTGGAGCCATCCTCGTCGAGCTCGCCGTCCTCGTCGCCGAGCGCGGCGGCCTCCTCCCTCGAGCCCTCGTATATGCCGAGCGCCCATCCCTCGCTGTCGACGTCGCCGTCCGCATCTCCCTCCTGGGTGCCGTCCGCGTCTCCCACCGGCGTTCCGGGATGTCCCCTAGACCTACCCAACACGGCCCCGCTCGACGGTCCCGACGGACAGTTCGAGATCAACTACGACATCATAGAACGTCCCTCCATGATCGGGGGGGGCATGCTTTGCGCCGAGGTGGTGTACAAGGGGGGCATAGCCTCCTGGATAGGGCTGGCATTCTCGGAGGCATCCCGCGATCCCACCTTCGGTCGAAAGGAGGCGGTCGTGGGGATGCCGGGGATGGTGACCAGCGTCGCCGTGGGGAACGACGGCGCCTCGAGCCCCGGACAGCAGATCGCGGGGATAGAGCAATCGAACTTTCGCAATCCCGGCAAGTACGAGATACCCGCGGGTGGCATCGGCGATTCGGGGTATTCGGGCCCGAGCCTGTCTCTGCTGCGCGATGCCGAGATGCAAACGTTGGCCAACGGGGCCGTGGGACTCGTCGATCCGGACGATTGGACGGGATTCGTAACTCCCATGTCCACGAGGATACATACCACGATGAGATTCTCCAAGTTTTTGGCGGAGGATGGGGAGGTACCCATAGATCCACGGGGATCGACGTTATTGCTGTACGCGGCGGGATCTTCGGAGGATCCGGGGAGCTTCGAGTGGAAGGCGACGAGGGTGACCTTCCTCGATGATACTGCCACGGCATCGGGGACGGTGTTGAGGAAGAGGACGAGGCAGGGATCGTCTTGAAGGTCCATCCCCGACGAGGCCGTAAGAAAAGCGACATATGTAGATACGTGGCATGGGCGCTTCAGCTTCATAATGTTTACCGAATTTCATAGATTGAATCCATTGTATAAAAAAGCAAATGAGACCCTATATCTACTACGAGCACGAACGAGTAGCTGCAACGCGAGGAGTGCCATCCTCTTTCATCATGGCGCTAGTAGCCATTAGTTTTGCTTAGTATGTCGTCATTTCATTCACGTCAGGTCATGTACCTTCATCGATTAGGCGGAAGTCCCAGTTCCGGTAAAAATAGCGGCACCGTTTTTTG
>JALLBE010001084.1:0-13569 GCA_036939795.1 Thalassiosira mediterranea
GTGTCGTGCTTGTGCAAGGCCCCTGGTGCCTAGCGACACACTCTCCAACAGGAGCCGCGGGAGCAGGTGTGACGGCAGCAGGAGGATCTGTAAAGGGGTCAACGTCGTTGCACTGAACATCCCCACCCTCCTCTGATAATAATTTCATGTACGTTTAGAACAAAGAAAAGTGTGAGGCTAGAGAGGAGTCAATTTGCTCGATCGGGCCCAAATGTACTCACTGACGATGATGAAATCCTGGATTACCTTCTCAACTAGGTTCCCCAAACGCTCGACCAAGCGTCCATAGCATGAATTTCCGACGCAGCCTGATGGAGCGTTGTTTTGGAAAGAACAGTGAGGTAGATAAGAAGGAATGAACTCGATTTCCGAACACAAATCGACTGTGCGATAAGATATCTACAACATAATCGATGGTACGGTACACGGTACGTAGCACACGCTCACCTGGCACGTTCTCGAGGTGATAATGGTAGTCCTTAATATTATCGCCCGTACATTCGAAGAACATAGTTTCAACGTTGGTAACGTTGCCTACTATGGGTATGGAATAAGATCGGGTGGAATGTGAAGACAAGAAGTTGTTCGCAAATCAAATCAAACCTCGAATGCATAAGTGGTCCCTGGCATCAAACCTGCATAGAGGGAGGTCTCACCTCCCACTGAAAGACATGTGCGTTGATATTCGAATACATTGGGACAGGATTTTACGACATCGACGAACCACGCGTCGTCGCCTATCTCAGTCTTGTCGCACCCGTAGGCAACCGCCTGCGCCGCAGCGTAGAGATTCTCGTTCGCTTCGAGAGCGTCCATCTGCTCGAAGCACGTCACGTTGGGCGGCCACTGCAAATTGGTCGACACCTTCGGCTCGCCAAGAGCGGAAGACGTTGCGAGGAGGATCGCAGCGACGAGGTACTTCATGTTGTGTCGAGGTGAGTAGTGTTTTGTTGTCCGTGTTGCTCGCCGCTATCTATGCGGGGTACGTTACGGGGCCATGATAGCCTGCGATAAACCTTGGAATAATGGTCCATCGCGAGTTCAGGTGAGGTCGATCGCCATGAGTCGCCATGCATGGCTCCTGCCGTCAGCTGCCGGGTGGTGCTTGCTTCATGATCGATTTCGTACCACACCTTTTTGATCAGAAACAGTCAGAAACGATACAGTGCCGCTACAATAGAGTGAGCCTGAATATTTGGCGCGCCTGAATTTTTTGGCGGGGGGTTTTCCCGGTACCGGTAGCGCCAAACCAAAAAGCTGATTTTCTCGACTTTCTGTTGCTTTCTGGCAGATTTTTTGAAAAAAATATCAGTCCAATGAACTCAGCTCGTCGAGATCTGTTCAAAAATGGCCTTTTTGGGGTGATGACGCGTAATGGGTGGTTTTGAACAGTACGAAGCTAGCACATATTTGCCTGATTGGCTCCGATTGATTCCGTCTTGCAGGAGTTTGTGCTAACAAACTTCAAGCTCATATTTCAGCAGAACAAAGTAAAATTTGAAAAAATGTCAAAGTTGCATGAGAATTGCCTTGATGAGTACTGTCCAAAACTGTACTTAAAGTTGAAAATTGGCCCATGTGTAGTGTATCTACAGTACGTACAATGTTAACAAGGGCGAAGCTCTTGTACGCGTTTTGTTAGGCAAAGCTAGTGCGCCAATTCAATCAAGTTTTTTCCGAAGGGTCTCCAGTAGTGATAAGAATCTTCTTTTACCAACCTTGCGGAACGTGGATTTTAGGCCGAAAATTTCGGCCGACCAGTTTTTCGGTCATAACTTCGTCAAAAATTGTCCGATGAAGATTTTTTTTTGATTGGATGAAAGCTCTCGATGAGATCTTTCATTTGGCACCCTAGGTATTTGCCTTGATCGGGCGAAACTGTGAAGAGAAATATTTTTCCCGTGAAAAAGGGGCCAAAGTGTCAGGCTCACTCTACCTAGGTATGTATATCTATATAGGTACAAAAGGTTCTTGTTGTTTTCCATCGTCACATATATATCCTATATTGTACTGTCCGTAGGAATCATATTCGCATTATTGTACCAGTGTCTCATCGTGACGACTTATGTCTCTTGTTTCCTGTCCATTGACTCTCTGCATTGACCAGCGAGCATTGACTTGCCTCTTTGGCAAAAATTTTCCTCCGCGAAATTACTTGGGCCTCTTTCGAGATTCGGGAAAATTCAGGAATCACAATTGGGATTTGCGCGCACAAAATGCAAAAATCGCAGCAATCGCAGAGGGTTGCGGCACCAAGGAGTCAATCATAGGAGTAAGTAATTCATAGAACATTTATCAGTTTTATTTATTGATTTATTCATGCATTTGATTATGATCCTTATTTATTTGTTTATTATCATTTCACTCTCTGCTTTTGTGTTGCAATTTCTACTTTTTCCCGCGCGGGAACCGCATTGGGCCGCGTTGTGAGTCGCGGTGAAAAAAATAACGTCATTTTTCACCCGTCGACCGACGCACGACAAACGACAACGCGGCGGGCAACGTCCACGAAAAGCACAACGAGAAGTCCGATGTTCACGCCGACCACTGAACGCCACAGAGCCGACCACGACATCGCCGCGCGGCCGCACAAAACTGCACCGGCGACGCCGAGGCAACGCAAAACAACACATGAAACCATCAGACACCGCTGGCTGGGCGGACGGCGGACGGCGGACGACGAGCGACGCGACGGCCGACAGCGACCAGAGACCGACAACGGCGCGGACGCGTGGATGTTCCTCCCATCCTTTCGTATCGTCGGAGGCAACAACTCTTCCTCCGGCACGCAATAAAAGCTCCGGGCTGTGACCATCATCGCAGACGAGGCGAGCGAGCTGTTGCCACGATTGCAATCCGGTGCAAAATCAACTGAACCGCCGCCGCCAGCCGTCGGTCGCGTCGATAACGCGCGGTGAGCGGTGACACAAGACCAAGCGGCCCCCATCCGTCGCGACAGGTCCCAGCAATCCCACGGACCAAGAACACGGACTCATCGGCCGTCCAGGACTCGGTTCCCCGACGTCCATCGAGAGTTCCGACCGTCGGCGACCCCAAACTGCTGCTGAGACTCGCGCGCGCCGTCGGACACAACATATCGACGTAAAGTTGCAATTCCAATAAACGAGGAACGAGAGCAAACATGGGTTGCTCGTCGAGCAAGCAGGCCGATGCGGTCCCCGCCAAGCCCCTCCAGCCGGCCGGCGGCGGCAGGCCGTCGACGCCCGTCAAGCCGCCCAAGGTCGGCGAGACCAGCGCCGCCGCCAGCAAGGCGCTGTCGCAGGCCAATCAACAACAGAACGGAACCTCTTCTTCCTCCAAGCCGCCCGCCTCGCCCGGCGGCGCCTCCAAGCCGTCCTCGGCGGCGGCCGCGGCCGGCGCGTCGAGCGGCGACGGGCCGAAGCCTCCGGAGGCCCCCGCCTTCGAAACCCTCTCTCGCTCCAACACCCCCAACTCCCAACACAGCCTCGACGGATCCACCCACTCCTCCAGCAGCCGAGGCTCCTCCCGCGGCTCCTCCGGAAAGAGCGGACGGCCGCTCCGATCCTCCACGTCCGCCCTCGGGCTGGATCGCATGATCGACGAGAAGCGCGACGCTCCCACCATGGCCGAACGGGCGGTGCACATCGAGGTGCCGTTCGGCAAGCCCATCGAGGAGGTTTACACGGGCGTGCACGACGGTCCCGTCCTCGGATCGGGGATATCCGGACTCGTGCGCCTCGCGACGCATCAGGCCACGGGGCTCAAGTACGCCGTGAAGTGCCTCGACCTGGGACTCGTCGACACCGAGGAGGGGTTGCAGCAATTGCGAGAGGAGATATACATCATGTGCCAGCTCGATCATCCCAACATCGTCCGTCTAGAGGAGGTTTACGAATCCCACTCCGAGATATACCTGGTACAGGAGCTCTGTCTGGGGGGGGAGCTCTTCGACAGGCTCGACGAGCAGCCCGATTATCACTACACCGAGGCACAGTGCGCCCAGCTCATCAAGCAGATGCTGTGCAGCGTGAGGTACATACACTCCAAGGGCATAATCCACAGGGATCTCAAGCTGGAGAACTTTCTTTTTAGCGACACGGGCGCCGAGAGCGAATTGAAGATGATCGACTTCGGATTGAGCAAGCACTTCAAGTTCGGGGAGGTGCAGCACGAGGCGGTGGGGACGCCGTACACTGTGGCCCCGGAGGTCATCAGGGGGAGCTACGACGAGCGGTGCGACGTTTGGGGTGAGTTTTGAAGTCGGGAGAGTTGTATTTTCTACATTCACATCATGTGTTCATGAACATGTTCTGATGAAAATCATAATTCAATGTTGATGCCATGATGACATGATTGATGATGTTCAGCCATCGGCGTCATCACCTACCTCCTCCTGAGCGGCGAGTCCCCCTTTGGCGGATGCGGCGGCCCCGAGCCCCTCATGCAGGTCCGCGACAACATCCTGCGGTGCAATTTCGTCTTCGAGCCCGAGGACATATGGGCCAACGTCTCCGACAAGGCCAAGGCCTTCATAAAGCGCCTGCTCGTGACCGATCCCAACCTCCGCCCCACGGCGCGGGAGGTTCAGAGGGATCCGTGGCTCATCGAGATGGCCGAGAAAAGGAAGAAGGGATTGAGCGGGGACGACTCGGCATTGAACCCGAGCGTGGTGAAGGCCCTCGTGAACTTCAAGGAATATTCGGACATGCGCAAGCTATTGTGCGAGGTGTTGAGCTTCACGCTCATCCCCGACCAGATCCAGGGATTGCGCAAGGAGTTCGAGAAGATGGACACCGACGGCACCGGAGAGATCACGCTGTCGGCGCTCAAGCAGGTCCTGCTCGGGAACGCGGCGCAGGGATCCCTCGGCGCGCTCACCGAGGAGGAGGTCGAGGACATATTCAACGCCATGCGCGTTTCCAAGACCGAGACTACCATACACTGGCACGAGTTCATCGCCGCCGGACTGAGCCACTGTAAGGTCGACGAGCGCAACCTCAAGCTGGCCTTCGATCGGCTCGACGCCGACCACACGGGGTACATCACGTTCGAGAACTTCATGGACCTCATCGGGAACGGAGCCGTGCACTCGGAGGAGGCTTTGAGGGAGATGTGGGGGGAGGCGTCGGTCAATAACGTCGACGCGCACATCACGTATGAGGACTTTTTGCTGCTGATGAAGGGGCAGACGAAGCCCCAGCCGCTGCCCGCGGGAACGGGGGGAGGATCGATGATGCAGCCGGGCGGTGGCATCCGGCCCACGACGCCCATGCTGGGACAGCTGTCCCTGCACCCGGTGATGGAGTCGACGACCACGCCGGAGCTCCGGGGTTCGCACCAGGGCGCCGGGGGGTTCATGTCGCCCACGTCCTTCGACGAGGGGCCCGAATTGTCGGACGGTCCCATATGCATCGACGACGACGAGGAAGATGATGCCGGGGCGACGCTGAACCAGGGATTCGCGGAGGCGATGCAGTACGCCCAGACGGGGGGTCTGATCGTCAAGGGGAGCCTCACGAAGCCGATGAAGCCGGCGGGCGCGGCGGCATCGTCGTCGGAGGTGCCGCCGAAGACTTCGCCGGTGATCACGAAGCCGCGGTCCAGATCGTTCGACGGCGACGAGTCCAAAAACAACCAGCAGCAGGTGGAGGGATCCGGATCATCGGCGCAGGTGTGGTCGAAGAACCCGCTCAAGCCCGTGAACCTCCCCGAGCACCTCTACCCCGAGGACGGATCGGCGGCCGCCGCCGCGCTCTCGGAGTCGCGCACGCCCCTCGTGGTCAACCGCGAGCTCTACCGGGCCCACCGCTCCATGCGCCTCGCCGTCCTCGAGGCATCGAAGCGCCTCGAGGAGGAGCAGCAGCGTCGCGCGCGCGAGGAGATGAGGAAGGAGCAGGCCAAGTCCAATAAGGCGGCCGGCCTCGTGATGCGGCACGGGGGGGAACTTAGCGCCGACGCGATAAGGCAATTCGTGCAGCAGCAGCAGGAGGAGGTTCAGGCGAAGGTTTTAGACGCGAGCGGGAGGGCGGGACGGCGTCGCCACGGACGCAATCGGACGTCGTCGGACATACGCGGAATGTTCGGCAATTCGCCGATCAACAACAACCTCACGGTGCCGAAGGAGCCGAGGGCGATGCAGAGCGGGGCCATCCCGGACTTTACGCACCCGCTGCAACGTCAGGCCATCACTCCCGATGCAAGAAAGGCCCCGTTGGAGGTTTCCACCTCGGACCTCCCGGAACTGCCAGAGATGCGTGGAGCCACCAAGCCCGGACAGTTCCGCAAGACGACGTACGACCCCTTCAGCTTCGGGGTGAGGAAGGCGAGCATGAGGGCTGCCGACGGGGGGGAGATGATGAGGGACACCAGCTTTCACAGGCATTTGGATCTGGGGATCACGACGTCTGCGGCGGCGTCTTCTTCGAAGCCAAAGATACCCCCGCCCACGACGGGATCGCTGAAGCCCACGGGGTCAGATTCGGATTTGGGTGCGAGCTCGAGATCCGCCAGGTCACGGTGAAAAGGAAGAAGAATTGGGCTCGGATACGATGAGAGATGTCTGGCAACATGATATCGTGTGGTGGGCAATCAATGTGTTTTCGTTTGCAAAAATATGAGGGAAAGAATGTTACCGAGAACGAACGCACGAAATGATGTGATAGTAGAGCTAGGATGGAGAGAGAGAGAGAGCATGCAGATACACTGCCGCGTTAAAAGGTAGAGCAATCATAGAGAACAAAATTCAGTGCTATTATTGGGAGTACAATACAACATACTACTGCTCGTGAGAAGATCATGTGGCTGTGGTTTGCGTCATAGAAAGAGTCTACAGTAACATTATTTGTTGTTGCCAAGGTTTGCTCATATCGCTGTCATTGTAACGTAGGCTTTTGGGGCGAGGTGATGAGGAGCGAAGGCATTGCCATTTACCGCAATAAGATAAGTCGACCATGAGATTTGTCGCCAAGTTTTGCTCATCGAAACCAGTTCGTTCATTGTCTTGTTGTCACCTCTGGCAGACTTCATCAAATGAATACATATTCGGAGAGTATTTCAATCTCACATCATACGTAGGTACAGATCATAAAAAATACTCTGGCTTTGAAGATGATAGATAGAGATCACCCCATTATTTGCAGATTGAGATTTGGCACTATTGCTGCAATTGAAATTGCCAGTGACAATACATACCTCTAGAGGCATTCACAACAATTCACCAGGGAACGACTTGTTGTATTGTACGTTACAATTAAAGTTGTCTGAACTTGTTGCTGTGGAGTATCAGGCTATCATGCTCCATCCTCCCCATTGGCAGTACGATACCATGAACGATATGGACATAGGTAATTAAATGATTGTCCAAATCCATTTTGGATCTTCTCAAAGATACGATGCATTGCTTCAGATTGCTTCTCTGTATCGTACTGTGCCTGAATCCAGTTCCGACACCACAGCTGCATCTGTAGCTGGGGATGGGGCTCTGGACAGAGGTTCAACTTTGCTCTCGGCTGTGCACGAAAAAGTGGTCGCACAGTGGAAGCAATGGAAGGTGACTGACGTGACCATGGTACTTATCTATTCCTACGTAGAAACGGTGGGAGATATTTCTTCAACCTCAGATTCTTTGTGTGGGCCGCCCTCGCTTCCGCCCATTTTGGATGAACCCAAGCGGCGACTCGCGTGCGCACGAACTTCATCACGCCTCCATTCATCTTGCATGCTGGGATTCATCGGACGGACACCAACAGCGGACACCGAGGGAACGGAGAGGCGGCGCGCGAAGGCGAAAAGGAACACGAGCTTGCAGAGCGAGGTAGGAGCAGCAGTGAAATAGCAGCGAGTGCGATCGATCGATCGGAGACGTAGATTCATAGTGTTCAAGACGGCCATATAGTTGGGGAATACAACGGATTGAATTGAATAAAAGTCGAGTCCGGTAGTGGTTGTAGTGGGCCTCCATATCTCGCGGAAGAGCTCTTGCGAAGTCACTAAGCATCCATATATATTTGCCTCTCCTCCCGGAAAGATGAGGGTGACTTCCAAAGCAGTGGCGGCAGCACTCGCGCTGTCGTCTGGCGCTACGTGGGCGCTTGTCCCTTCGTCCACTCCGTTCGCCAGTCGAAGGAGCAGCATGGCGTTCGGAGCCTCGCGGGGCAGGAGGCAAACGGTCCTCATGTCCGCCGTGGAGGACGAGGTGGCCACCGGGGTCGGATCGGCCGAGAAAATTGCCAACGAGCTCTCGTTGGGCGTGAGCCTGGACGGAGGACCCGTCATCGACTTCGGGGCGGTGAAGGACTCGACGTCCCGCGCGGAGGTGGCGCTCGCGGAGGCTCGCGAGAAGTACGAGGCCTCGCTCGACGCCGGGGGCAGCCACGCGGGAGAGGGGGGACGGCTCATGGGTATTAACGACGAGGTCGTGGCCGAGGTGGGGTACGAGATCGGCACCTTCATCGACGAGTACGTCGACAAGGCGTCGGGGGAGACGGCCGAGGAGCTGGTCCAGAAGTGCGGACGGTACCTGAGATCCAAGGCCAGCCTGGAAACCTTCCCCGATTCCTGGCAGGACAGGAACGGCCTCAACAGCTTCTCGCAGGACGACATCTCCAGGTTCGACCGCCTCCTGGCGGCGGCCTACGAGGAGTCGGGGGTGGTCACCTCGGCCTTCGCCAAGACCTTTTACCTCGGCACCCAGGTCCTGCCCGACCCGGCCATGAGGGCGATCTGGGCCGTCTACGTGTGGTGCCGTCGGACGGACGAGATCGTCGACGCCCCCCGTCCCGAGGCTGCCGATCCCAACGCGGAGATGCTCACGGACCTATCGGAGTGGGAAATTCGCCTCGAGAGGCTGTTCGATCGCGGGGAGGTGGTGGACGTGCTGGACCTGCCCCTTTTGGATTGCAAGGTCAAATACCCCAATCTTCCCATCATGCCGTTTTCGGACATGATCAGGGGAATGCTCATGGACATTCCAGGATTGGGACAGGAGAGGTATAACACCTGGGACGAGTTGCACTTGTATTGTTATCGCGTTGCCGGCACTGTTGGATTGATGTCCATGCCGGTGTTCGGCTGCGCTCCGGGATACACGGATGAGATGGCCAAGTGAGTGGTGCCATCTATGAGGATCAATATTGGCCATAATTCCTCGAAGTCACTAACTTCTGTCTCTTCTCTTCTTGGCAGGGAGCCGGCTCTTTCCCTGGGAGTTGCGTTCCAAATCACCAACATTCTACGTGATGTTGGCGAGGATGCCACAACTCGCGGCAGAGTTTACCTGCCCCAACGCGACATGGAGAGGTTTGGCGTCACTGAACAGCAATTGATGGACCAAATCGTCGATGAGAACTATGTCAATCTCATGAAGTTTGAGATCGCCCGTGCAAGGATGTACTACACCCGAGCCCTTCGGGGAGTGGAGATGCTGCGCCCGGAATCCCGCCTGCCGGTGCAGCTGTCGCTGGACGCCTACGGGAAGATCCTGGACAAAATCGAGGAGAACAATTACGACTCGCTCACGAAACGAGCGTACGTGGGCAAGTGGGAGAAGTTGGCGGGAATACCGGCGTCTTGGTATAGAACTCTGGACATTTCGAAGATGTTGCCGCTGCCCGAGGATTGGGACAGGCCGTCCCTGGACGAATACGAGAAGGAATTGGAAGACATGATAGAGAAGAAATGGGAGGAGCAATCGTGAAGTGGGTGTTGCCCGCTAGTGCAGGCCGAAAGAGTGGGGATTCAGCAATATAATATAAATGCAGGCACATGTGCATGTTACTTTGTTGTTGTCATTATCGACAAATAATTAGACTATCAAATGCCTGGAAATTCCGCTAAGCAATGAAATCCCAACAGAGGTGGTTGTCAGGGACAAAAGATGAGTCTGCCAGCAAAGGGCTAGGTAAGGCCGCTGTCAAAATAACATGGAATTTCTCATGATTACCGCACCACTACCTATGGAAGGCTCGAAGCCACAAGCTTATCAGTGACATAAATATAAATTAATACAATTTCCTAATTCTTAATTGCCGGCGGTTTACTAAACTATCTTTATTCATGCGCCATTTCTACCTGTGTGGGCTGAATTCCACAATGCCCAAGGATTCGAAGCTAAATTATGAAAAACAGAACAACCAACCAACAGACAACATTTCGAGCAAAACCTACACAGCCATTTTCTGTGTGGCTTCAACACTTCCTGCAAGTTTCTCATCTAATTGCTTGAGTAACTTCTCTGGCTCTGGCGAAAGTTTTTTGGCCCCATCGTCATCAGTGCTTTGCGACGCAGCATCAGTAGTCTGACCTTCTTCCAGAGCGGCATGTAATCTCTCACAAATAGTCTCGAAGAATCGTTTCTTCCAACCTTTCTTGAGACGATCACTTTGGGGCAGGTGAATGTTCTTAGCCTGAATAAGCCTTGCCTTGAGGTCGTCAGGAGCGCAAGCTAGGACATGATTGTACATGCGGGCCAGATTCTTGTTTCGAGACATGGTGTCGGCCTTGGAGCTTAGGAACACGCCCTTGGGCTGTTTGCCGTCGGTTGATTTGGACATGCAAAATCGGCACAACACCCCAATTGAGGGAACAGACATGTCCGCAACAGACATGTCTGTGCTCCAGCCTTCCCTTGCCATGATGTCAGTCCTAGACATGGGAACTTGCATACAATAGGGTCCAAACTGTGACATCAACAAATAGCAGAAGTCAGTAATCTTCCCCTTGTCACTTCGACGAGTGAGTACTGAGCCGTCCACCTGATCAACAGACTCATCAACCGATGCGGCCGGGATGGTATCCGATGATGCGTAACTTTTATCATCAGAGTACCGAATGCCAACAGTTGTGTCGACCAATCCTGTTACTTTGGTAGCAGAAGCTGTGAAAGAAATATGCGTTCACATGTGAGTGAGTTGCACGATGATAAACACTCAGAGAGATTGTCTTCCAAAAACATACCTTCCCAATATGCTTTACCCCCTCCAGAGCGGGACTTGCCAGCCTTAGGTGCCATCCGAGGGTCAATAGAGGAGCTTTCGCCAGAATCTTTCATTTGTTGCAACAATCGACGCGGAATTAGAGGGCAAGTGTCCTCTTTAAAGTGGAAGGTGAGCATCTGATGGGGACAGAGGCCGCGCAAGGGTTAAACAAGCTGGAGGTAAAGGAATCATGTTGGAAGTGACGAAGGTGAACCTTACATTTTGAGCTGACTGGTAAATGGATTTGGTCGAGGCAGGAAAATATGACGAGCCTTTGCCCCTGCCTTCCTGTGGCAAACTTTTGCAGTGTATACACCTGATCCCAACTTGGCCAATATCCAGGAGTCGATTCCTTCCGCGAGTTCTGATGTCTCTAGACGAAGCAGGGAATGTCTCAATCTGCTTGCGGAGCCAACACTGCTGGGTAGACAGGCGTTGCTTATCTTCTGGCGCCCAAATCGGCACACGCCGTTTGCTTGGCTTGGCTCGCTGGGCGTAGATTATATGGAGTGGGGGCAGTGAAGCCTTGCTCCTTCGCCTAGATGGTTCAGTATTTGTTGCGGCAAACCGAGTATCATTCATGAAAACCTGCCCACTACCACCCCTATTCACAGGGGCAGGAGGATCCATCGCTCCATAGTTAGGGAGATCCTCGACTGATTGTTTGTTCCCATTTTCATTCTCAGGGAGGGACCAGTGGCCACCTTGTTGATCAAGAGTTTGTAATTGTAGGCTTTGACCAATACCAACGCCCGTGTTGGCATTGACGACATCAATTGCTTCTTGCAAAGTGTTATTGGAGTTTTGGACGGCGATTTGCGCAGTCTCCTGGTTCAACATGGCCGCAATGTCACCATTTTGAAGGTTGACCCCACCTAGTGGCATCAGGCCTTGTGCTTGGTTCGAGGCTTGGTGGGGGTCGATAGGAACACCATCCACGGCCGTATTCCCTTGGGCAATGCCCCTATTAAGAATGTTCACTAACACCGCATAATTCACTAGATTGTTACAATTGGAAAGAGGGTTAGATTGAAAATGGAAGACAACGTTGCTTGAGTTGCATTGCAAGAGAGATATCTTTGTGAACGACTCACGCAGCTCTTGTGGGCTCATTTCAAATGGACGAATCGATGAGCCACCATTCGAACCTGTCAATTGAGCCTGCAAAGAAGCCAAGGTTGAACTTTGTGGGAGTATGGTGTTTTGCTGAGAACCAGACACCCCTTGATTCAGATTAATCTGATTCAGATTGATGCTCTGACCTAGAATTCCTTGAGCAGGATTGATGGCGTGGCCCAGATTGAGCCCCTGAGCAGCATTAATACCTTGTAAGGCATTCTGAGCCTGGCCCAGACTGATTCCCTGAGAAGAGTTGACGCCTTGGCCCAGATTGATCCCTTGGGTAGGATTAATGCCCTGCAAGGCATTCTGAGCGGCATAAATGCCCTGGCCCAGATTTATTCCCTGAGCAGAATTAATGCATTGGCCCAAATTGATCCCTTGATTCAGATTGATGCCCTGGTTCAGGTTAATGCCCTGTCCCAAATTAAGTCCTTGATTCAGATTGACACCTTGATTCAGAGCAATCCCCTGGTTGAGTCCTCCTCCTTGTTGAAGTATTCCTCCTTGATTGGTGACCCCACCGGCCTGATTGAGGATCCCGCCCTGGTTGATCTGGTTCAGAAGCCCAACTTGATCCAGGGTAATCCCCTGGTTCAGATTCAATCCTTGGTTCAGGATGTTGTTGCCTGCCAGGACATTGTTTCCCTGTAGAATCTGACCGAGCGGCCCAGCGAGCTGCCTCGTTGCCTCGGCAACAGACTCCGAAGTTGGCTGGGCCTGCTGCTGCTGGCTTTGTCCACCACCGTTCTGTGAATTATCCTGACCCTGTTTCAATGCACAGCCAGCAAGCAGCGACAGAGACGGGTTGAGATGATGTTGCTGGACACCGGAGGCTGCACCGCTCCCGCTCCCGCTCCCGCCCCCACCGTCTCCGCTTCCAAAGAATTGGTTCACGTTGGTAATGCAGGGGCGCTTATTGCCCGACTGGGCGGCGTTCTCCGCCTCGACGAGAGTACCACCGTCGTCGAGCGCTTTGCGCTTCTCGCCGTCTTTCATGGCCGGATCCGTCCCCCCAAGGAGGAACCTTCAAAGCGTCCGAGAGAAAAATGCAGGGTAGTATTTACTCAGCGAATAGTACTGAAGAAGTGAAGCGGATTGTTTGGTACCATATTCATATTCGTTTTGTGCTCGATGCTCGATGCAATAATATTATTTTCGATGTTCGATGTAACGTAGTGTGCGTGATGCAGAGAGAACTCAGGAGCTATCTTCGCGCTCCGGGCAGTTGGGCAGTTGGGCAGTTTCGGGCCATTTTTCGTGCGTCATCGGTAATTCACGGAACTCATTGGGCAGGAAAAAAGTAGTTGAACAGTTCCTAAAAATCGCATACGCACGTGAAATCGTCATTTCTGCCCGCTCGGGCAATTTCTTCTATGCATGGGCAATTCTGGGCAGTTTTTTTTCATCCGCATTTGGTTGGTTGTACGAAGAACATGTGTGTCATGTCTGATCTTGATTTCCGATGGCGGGAGTGACAAAAAAACAGTGCGCG
>JALLBE010001085.1:0-11810 GCA_036939795.1 Thalassiosira mediterranea
CGTAATTGTCGAAGGTGGTCTCGTTCCCAGCACTGAACTTTTGGAGGAATTCGGTATCGATGCCATCGGGGCAAATGCTGCATGGATCCTGGACGGTACCGGGACAGCACAATGGCTCCATGCTCTCCTTCGTCATGGCACACAATTCGTCCTCCTTCGAGTAAAGCAGCACCGAGAACTCAACCGTGTCGGCGCAAACCTTGGAAAGTTCCTCGGCGGCAGTCTCGTTGCCAAAAGCCAGCGCCGCAATGTTGTCTTCGTTGACACCATTGGGACAAACATCGCATGGATCCTGGATGGGAGAAGGGCAGCACATTTGTGCATAGGTCTCTTTGATCATGGTACAATATTCGCCCTCCTCCCGGTAAAGGATGGTCGAAGATTCTACGATTTCGGCGCACAGCTTGGAGTATTCCTCGGCCGCTGTCTCGTTGCCGAAAGCCAAGGCCGCAAAATTGCCTTCGTTGATGCCATCGGGGCAAATCTCGCAAGGGTCCCCGCTGCGGTCGGGACAGCACAGCTGGGAAGTCTGATTCGCAACCTGAATGCAAATTTCGTCACTCGAGGAGTAAAGCTGGACGGTCGCCTCAGACAGTTCACAAGATGCGACGTAATTGTCGAAGGTGGTCTCGTTCCCAGCACTGAACTTTTGGAGGAATTCGGTGTCGATGCCATTGGGGCAAATGCTGCAGCGATCAGCAGCAGTCGTTGTGGCAGCATCCTCAATCAACGCACTGTCGGCGGTAGTTGTGGCACCGGCGACGGTGGCAGTTGTTGTGGCGGCGGCAGTGGCAGTAACATTCGATCCATTCTTGCAGCAGCCGGCATTTTGCAGCCAGTAGAGTTCCGCGCACATGTCCGAACCCTGCTCGGTCAAGGCGGCGGCCTCGTCGCAGCTGACTCCCAGCCAGGGAATCACGTAGTCTCCCGGTTCCGCGCCGTTGTTACAAAGTTCGCAGGGCGTCGTGGCTTTTGTGGGGCAGCACTTGAAGTAGTACTCGGGAGCGAACTCGGTGCACACGTAGGCCTCGGAGTCGAGCATTTGGGCCAGCGCGGCCTTCTCGGTGCACTCGGCCGCGCCGGCTTCGTCCAAATCCAAGGTGACCCCGTTGGGACAGGGGTCGCACGGAGTCTCGATCGGAGGCGGGCAGCAAATTGCCACGTAACCCTCCTTCGTGAAGGTGCAGTCTTCGTCGTCATCCTCGTAGACCTTTTTGGCGTACTCGATGGTCTGGTCGCAAATGTCCAAGTAATAATTGGCCGCGGTCTCGTTGCCGAAGCTGTAGGAGAGGATAAAATCCTCGTCTATTCCGTCCGCGCAGACGATGCAGACGTTTGCCTCGGCCTCGGCCTCGGCGGCGACGGGCGCATCCGTGGCGGCGTCGGTGGCACCGCCTTCGGCGACGGTCGCGACGTCATTGATGATGGATGAGGGCTCGGTGGTGGTAGTCGCAGTATCAGTCGCGGACGTCGTCGATGCCCCGGCGACTTCTTCTTCCTCCTGGGACCGCGCGCGGCCGAGGAGGAAGAGCAGCACGACGAGAGCCGAACCCGTTCGCATCTTGATGTTGTTGTTGTTTAGTTGCTGTAAAGCGGCTCTCTTGGTTTTGTTCGATGAGCTGCGATGAGATGATGCAATGATGCATGGGATGGATCGATTGATCTTTTTATGGATGACTTGCTTTGCTTTGCTGCTTGCGCTTTCCGCTAGCTTGCAGCAAGAACAACTTGCAGGAAAACATGAAGTGCATCAAGATGACAGACAACGGCCATTATGTGTATTGCAAGCATGCACCTCGATGAAACCAACGGTATGATAGGTAGGAATAATATACAGCCTTTGGTACGCATGTATGTGCTGCCTGGTACAAAATAGTGTGTCTGATCGGACGTGCGACATTTGATAGGTCGGTATGTATGTACGCATATCGGTACGTACGTACGCCAATCACGCACGCACATAAATGATTACATACCTATGACTAGGTACCTACATACCTACCTGTATCTGAAAAAAATGTTGGCTGGCCTGTGGCCTGGACGATGGAAAGTCGCAAGGAGGATGGAGCAGGGGTTGACCCCTGGGATGGAGGGCATCAGCGCTCGTCACTCTCTCTTTCTCTCTCCAGTGCTCTCTCTCTCCTCTCGGCCCCGAGTTGGCTCAAGAAAGGCATCGGCAGCGCTGAAGGTGGGTATCGTACTAAAACACGCGTTCTATCATATTTGCCGTCGCTCGATCGGGTGGGGTCCAGTACATTTCGGATGGAGATAAAAAGGGGCGGGACACGCCTTGGAAAACTCTCGACCCCGAGGCACGGAGCGGGGGCAATGTGATTGTGGTGGGTGGTACAGTTTGCGAGTTGCGGGTGTCGAGTAGGCCGGCCTATGAGTATCGCACCAGATAGCCTTTCGTACACTAGGTTCTTCTCGAGTGTACTCTCGCAGTTATCGAAATGATAGTTTTCCCTCTCGAGAGACCCGGTCGCCACTCACACTCTCCAAAGAACAGTACGTTGAGATCTAAAGATTCTTTACTTCTTAATGCAAAACGATCAGAAGATTATCGCCCACATCTACCACCCTTCTACAGAGTGATGAGGATAGTGCAAGGGCCCACGAATAAATATATCATCAAGTTGTGAATGGGAGACAGACATAGGCATTGATTAGAGACGAGAGATCTCGCTCATATTGCTCAACTCGAAATAACTAGAGACGAAATGGTTCCCCCGCCTGGCATCGATTAGAGGTGGGGTGTCACGCCAATGCAAACGCTGTGCATTTGTTGATGTAAGGGTATGGTACCATGCGAGAATCGCAACGACCTATATAATTGAGATCTGGCACATACTTCTGACCGCTGACCACTGACCTCAATATCTACTCATTTGCAGAATTGATTTGAGATGGGATAAGTATCTCTCTCATGTCGAGAAGAGATCTCTCTCACATGATATCAAATAGATGGTAAGATCTCTTTTGCGTCCACACAGATTAGATGCTGGGGATCCCATCCACCTCTAATTGAAAAAGACAAAACAATATTATCTAGCGGTGAAATCGATTCAATGCGAAATATCTATTCTGTCTCTACACAGTATTCGATTCGTCCAATAGAGGATTTTTATCTTGTCATCTTTTTGGATGTAGAGAAGTGGGCGTTATTGCGAATCATACACCACTGAAATATGTATTGTTGTGTTTAAGATGGATCAGAGCTTGATTAGATGAAGGACGAGGAAGTGTGGCATTGTTTTATCAATGAAGGTCCGCAATGTGAACGCGAGCGGATGTTAATGCGAGGGCATGTTGGACTTGATTTGAATTACTACTATTATTATCAATTACTTGCCCATGGTCTTTGGTTTTATTTCAAGTTGATATGAATCAAAATGGCCTCCCACAGCAACACAACAGAACAGATACTTCAATTAGAAGTAGACGGTAGCCAATATTCTTCCGTCAAATATGCACTGTACAGCGCTCCCTGACCGCTTTCTGTCCTCAAGAGTGAATAATTATCTCGTTAGAGGCGATCTTCCTCCATCCACCTTAGCACTGAATTTGAATATTCAGATTATGCATACTTCTCAGCTGATAGAGCTATCTTCTGGTTTGTTCGCATCAAAAGAAGGTGGAAGATCGGCCCACGATGCGTCGTCGTCAGAGCTTGTCAGGTGCATCCCCCCATCTACCCAACAGCTCACTGGAGTGGCAGGATGAAGTTTCGCACATGCATGATGAGATGAAGCATGTAATTGTCCTACCTTGAATTTTACCAGGCGACCTCTCTTCGACCACCATTCCCCAATTGTTGTTCGCTTTTGTTCGCTTGGTAAGTTCATGTCGTGGTGATTGAATCAAAACAATTTTCGCTGGAGGAAGCTTGCTATGCTATGTTAATTCACACAATCGATGAATCATTCTCTTCCTCGGGAAGAGCGCATCCTTTCTCAAACGAATCGGGTAACCCTAATTCAGTATCTGGTTCAGTGCTGTGATTGTCCTTCTCTCCTGGCAGGACCTTCAGCAGCAAAAAGTATATCCCAAACATGATGAACCAAAAGAAGGAAAACAGCGCCACGTATGCAGTACCCATAGTGCCACCTGGACACAAGAATGCTACGAGGCAAGCGAAGGCGATCACGCGGAAAGTGCGATACCGGACGACCCCCGAAGGCGATTTCGGACTTGACGCGAGGATCCACCTCGCCACCGCGCACGCGGCCGCCATGCAGATACACCATGTTAGGAGGAAAGCGGGCATGCAGTCGCGCTTGTCCGGCCACCGCGTGCTACCGTGTCTATCTCCCCCGTGATCGCTGATGCATACGACGAGGGCGAGGGCCAGGAAGGAGAGGAATGCGCCGGTCAATTCGAGGAGGAATCTCGCGACGACGACTCCAGAGGCTTCCCCTGGCGCTGCCTCCGGCAAAGTCGCTCGATGCGAACCCTCGTCGTCGTTCGGTCGTTCGGTGACGGATTGGGATGGCGGCTTTGGCGATTCTTCTTCGGCGACGAGCAGCGGCGTGACGAGGTCGTCGTCGTCGTCGACGCCGTCGCGCTGGTAGGGAGGGGGCTGATAGGGAGGCGGGGTCGATACCATGTTCACGTCGTGTCGCGCTGTTATCAGAGTGTAGTGGTGCGTGGAGTGTGCGACGCGTCGATCTTTGACGAGCTGCCATAGGCTGCCATACTGTGGTCTCCGGACTCAGGACCTCTCAGTTCTCAGCTGTCGTGACCGGACCGGCTCAACGCAAAGCGGTCCAAGACCAGAAAAGATCAGATCTTGGTCTTGTTCACGTCAACTTATCAATAATATTAGTTCCTACATTGCTCAGATCTTTCTTCGACGACTGCCGAATCTATTGATATTTCTATTAATTCCTTCGTATGTGGCTTCAGGAGGACGCACGCACGCACACATCACGTGCATGAACGCCGAATGAACGCGGCAAAAGCACACAGCAAATCATCACGCACATAATACCTAACAAGCACATCTGCTACATGCAAGGGCGGGGCGCGTTCGCCGAGGGATCTTGAATCATGACGGCGTTGGCGCCAGTTGGCGGCTGGCGGCCAACATGCTGAAATCTGGAATGAAGGCCGAGCGAGGGGCTCATCGCAGAAAACATCCGGGCGGTGCAGTCACTGATCGACCCGGCCCAGTCCTGATAAAATAACATCCTACGATGATATTGTATGTCGTGGTGATGTGGTATGGCACTCACCTCTCGACCTCTTGACGAGTGCATTATCCATGGTATGCAGCGCTTTGTGGACAAAATATGTTCCGAGTTGTGAGATAGGAGCTTGAACTATCTTCAACGGTTGTGATGGCTGCTGATAGTACTGTTTCGATACAGCTCGCATACATCACAGTGTCCTAATCGTGGCATTCTTTGGTGCCGTTCATTCGTGGTTTTACTGAGGCGATGTCGCATGTGCCGGGCACCATGTGGGAAAGTGCTCATCATGCTGGTCGAGTTTTGCCCTTGCACTTTCGTCGTTGTACTGTCGTCTTGGCGCTAAACATCGAGGATGAACTCACGATTCGCTTCCGTTTCATAGCCTGGTATTATTATTATGGGATGTCAAGACGGTAGACACCATGCAGGTCGACCCAGTATTATTGCATATTTTGCTGACGCACCGTGGATGAAGCCAGGTTTCGGCGAGAGGGGTGGCCACCCAGACGACGACGGTAGAGACTCAATAGAGCATTTTTTTTTTCACGAGGAAAACAGTACGTAATGTATGGCGGCAACGAGAACAAAATATGGACACGCTAGCCCGGCTGTGTGAAACTACGATATCATCATTACTGTCCCATACAATACGAACAAAATGATTGTTTGCATGAATCGGCTGAGTGGAGATCATCGCCGACGCTATCATAATGAGAAACGACACGTTCCTCACAGGTCCCTCCTAACTCGAATAGTTGTTTTCCTTGTCAATTCTGTAGCATTCTGAACATACTGTTCAGCTGGAGTGGATACAAATGGGCTATGTATCGAGGTATTTTGCCTACCCATGACCGCAGGAATAATTTGGCAGAAAAGGCTACTCGGTGGTCGAACAAACTCATTTTTTCTTGGACAACTGACGTGATCAAGACCATACGTTCGATGACGGTCTTCTGACGCAGTTTTGACTGATGTAATCTGGTTCATGAAATGTTGAGGTGCGAACCTTGTGAGGGAATAAACTGAACTAACTCGTATTATATGAAATTCCTACATTGTACGAATGGTAATCCCATTGGTGGATGCACTATTGAGTACAGCTACTGCCACAGTAATCATACTTCACACTCAAAGAAGTCAGAAATATCAATCAAGACTTCATCACTCATTGTCCTCAAAGCAAACAAACCACTCTCGCGCTCCTCTGAAGTGTGCGCTGGGGTGCTCTCAGCAAAAGCACTGCAACCTGTTTTGACTGGGACCACTGGGAGGGGTATTATTTTGATGTTCTCTTGAAACCAATCTTGTATCATCTCTTTGTCGGCTTCCTTCTCTGTTTTAATGTCATTCATCAACTTCAGCTCGAACTTCAGTACTTGAATATCAATTTCCATTTTCGCATCACTAAGCATTGTCTGGATCGCATTCTTCGCAGTGCGCTTAATTGTTTCGTTGTCGATCGTTGTGATCATATCCCTGTTCTGCATCAGATATATCCTGTAGTCAGACACCTTTCTGTCTACCTCCTTTAATTGCATAGAATCGAGCATACTTCTTAGGCTTGAACTCTTTTCCGATAGGCTCTTCGCTTGTTTCTTTTTGCGACTGCGAGCGGCGTGCACGCGATTCATCGCTCTCAACTCCTCAATGCCATTTGCACTTTGTTTCTTTTTCTCTCGGAATCTCTTCACCCGTTCGTTGACGCTCATCCCCATTTTTTCTTCTCTGACCTCGCACCCAGTGCTGTATTCAAATACCGTTGTGTAGTGTGTCCTGATAGATTGATAGACTACCGGTTGAGGGGTGAATTTCTTTCTTCTCGCCAGCTCCAGAAAAATTATGGACTCGACGATGCCACATGCACTTTGGCTCAAAACATGTTAGAGCAAGGTTAGAGCAAGGACATCAGTTAGAGCTGCGTGCTCGCTCACCGCTCAAGCTTCAATAGTATATACGATAAGAAACCTACCGACCGACAGTACATACAGGAAGGTACCATACCTACATACATCATGCATACCCTATTATGCCCACCCATCTAAGTTTTATGGTTATCCGAGGGTTGCATGTGCGTAGGGTAAGGGTGAGAACAGTAAGAAACTCAGACTACCGGTACTCAACATCAGGTGTATCAATAGGGCTGCTTATGGCGGTTTTATGTAGTTTTTACAAACAGACACAAAGCAACTAACATAGAGCCATCCTTGGCACATCCTTACCTTGGCACATCAACGAGTCATCACGAATAAAATAGCTGCAATAACCCTTCAGTCGTTATTCCATGTGTACAAACTTCCGTTCTTCTGTCGCTCCAATCGTCTTTTCAAAAGTAGATGGGGTTACAGCACAATTCCTCGATTATCCGAGGGAAAAGTTTTCGATTCTGCATCTTTTGTAATAATCAGAAGAACGGAAGTTTGTAGTATCTACCTATTCGTGAAAGATACCTTCTCTCGCTTCGCACGTCTGATAGCTCGCAAAAGTCAGAAGTGGGTCGGGCCGAAAAGACCTCTCTATTGTTGTTGATACAGATTTGAGACACCTTTTGAGACCTTCGCAGACGAAAGCAAGAAAGAACGAAATAGCAAATCTATGTACCTACATACCTACCTATGTACCTACATAAGTGCCAATTGGAGCAGGTTCCAGCTGGAAGCTCCTATCAGACACTTCATTCCCACGGACTCGCGCATAGCTAGCTATCTAGATAGCATAAATATCATGGTAGACATCGCACATATCACCTGATAGTTGTTTGTTGGGTTCTCTCTTGCTGGTGCTGGACCACCACCCATGCTCTTGTAGGCTGTAGGATGTAGGAGCATCAGCGGCTCCTACTGCTACTATGGATCCATCTGATCCTCCATCTCCTTTTTGTCACGCGCAGCGGCAACTGCTTTGCTTGAGTGGCAATTATCTGAGGCTGAGGTGTCCATATCCTCGTGAAATACCTTTAAGCCATAAGGCATATGGCCAGCTGGTCCAGAGATTGGGGATGCAGTGGATCTTGATCCTGATCTTGTTGAGTGGCAATTATCTGAGGTGTCCATAGCCTCATGAAATACCTTTAAGCCATAAGGCATATGGCCAGCTGGTCCAGAGATTGGGGATGCAGTGGATCTTGATCCTGATCTTGTTGAGTGGCAATTATCTGAGGTGTCCATAGCCTCATGAAATACCTTTAAGCCGTAAGGCATATATGGCCAGCTGGTCCAGAGATTGGGGATACAGTGGATCTTGATCCTGATCTTGATCTACGTACCTTTCATCAATCACATTTTTTGGTCCCAAGCTGAGGCCGCAATTGGACGCCCACCCCGGTGCCGGTGCCAAGCACCCGAATCAAGCAGAGCTCTATCTCTATCTTGAGCTGTATCTATGATTAGTGCATGTGGCCACTGATGCCGAAACCAGACTATGAGCATTTATCTTTTGCTGTTTCAATAGCAAAATATTAACACTCTTGTGCCCCCGAGGGCACTGGGGGCGTTAGACTGCAGTCATACCCCAGGCCCAGGGTTGTTGTCATGGGTATGGGTGCTCTGTGGTTGTGGTGTGGCTGCCGCATCGTGTCATGGTTACTATGGCTATGGCCATCAATATGTTGATAATTCCATTTACAAAACTTAATCCATATTGTACCATATAGGTATAGAATTTCTGTACATGTGAATATGGGTACTTATCATTGTTGTAGTTGTATTGGCATGTTTGCCAGTATTACAGGTATCCATCTGAGAGTTTTTATTCTGTTTCTTTTACCCAGTACACAGACAAAGTCAGTAGTGTGTATTTTTAAATACTAGTCTACCTATGTGGTGATTCTTTTTATTATTGTACCATATTAAGCCTGCTAAAATGATAACAATGTTTCTGTTTCAGGCTGTATTGGTATTGGTATTGACTTGCACAAAGTGCACAGTACGACCATGACCACAAAACAAATCAACAACTGTGGTGGCCACGTTATGAAACAAATATTCGCTATCTTTTTGGGTCCACTTCTGTCGCCATCATGATACAACCGGCGATCCAATGTGCCAAAGAACAGTCGGAGACAAGGTGAGTCACTTGGCAATGGCCGGCTACGGTTTCCCTAGCTTATGGTAGGTGGTCACTCAGATTGATGTCTTTAGTGCTTCAATCAAAGCAACCCAAGCCGAAACCTTAGTGGATGCCTCCTCCAACCATGAGGTGCCAAATCAGTGTCAATGGTTCAAAAAATATACTAGTCTAATTTGGGTGAGAGAAGCTTTACAATTACAATATATATTATCATGGCAATTTATCTACCAAAAAAGGTAGGGGGTCAAAACAGAGTGCATTGAGTATTTATCGATGGCCATTCCTCTAGCTCTAGTTCTAATGCAAACCTCCTGCACCACCAAAACTTACTCTGAGTTCAAAGTGATACATTCTCCTCTCCATTTATGTGATCCATCTACTTGAGCTGAGGATTGAGGAGATTGTTGCACTTTGTTCAGAAGTTGCATCCTCACCGCTCTCCACGCTAGAGTGGTTGTGACTTCTCTGGCCTTCGCCAAAGAGCACTATGAAAAGTGGAATGAGCCAAGAAATGCTTGAAGCAAAACATGTGTTGAAACTTTGCTACAAAATAAATGAGCTCCCTGTGACTGTGAATCATACCATGGTTGAGTGCTAGCGCCAAAGCGGCTTCCAGCAGAAATAGAAAGTAGGATATGCCGAGAGGAAACGAAGTGCACTGGCACTGTGAAAGTGTGACATGCAAAAATGTGTCAAAGTTGGGGATGCCGTGGTGTTCTCCTGAGAGTGAGTCCTGTGTCACAATGCGTGATTGTGATGCCATCGCTGTCCAGTTAGGTGGGGCAAACTTAAAAAAAAATCCGTATTTAAAGGGGTGGTTGGGCCATTGGCCATTTCATCAGAGACCCGATCCCCAGTGGCAAAAGTTACCCCAGGCAAGTGCAAAGCTAGTCAAATGGGAGTCCCGCGTCGTGATAGCTCGATGATAACATGTTCTCACTTCCACAACCACAAGCGTTGTCCTCGTGATCACGGGTATGTACTAGTTGCGCTAGCGACTGGGGACAAAATCCCTCGGGTAACGTCTTGGTCTTGGCCGCCCACCCACCCCCCCTCTGGGGCCCTAATGCAAATCCAGAAATGATGATTAAGTTGTGACAGCCTTAGTCAATGATGCCATCTTACATGAACAAGTCATCACTCAGCTCTATCTAGTAATACCACGTACTGTGGGCAAAAATACAGGGATGAGCGCTTTCCTGAAGTGGCTAGTGATCTCAATAACACCAAAGCTTTTAGGTACCACATTGGATTGTTATGCGAGCACTGTCAGATCCTATTTATTGTACGTACCATGCTCCTATGTAATCTCATCAAAATAAAGTTGTTGTGCCTAAACTCAGCTTGACGATAACCATATGTACCATACCTAAAACGTACGAACGATCATCATGCATGACGTCGTCAGCACCAGGTCAGCACTCATTCCAGCTTGAAATTCAGTTAGGAATTAGTATGTTACGTGTCCTAAACTCATTGAGGATTGAAAGGAGGATGTGGCCAAACTCATGTTGATTTCATTTCTCATGCATCAGTCGTCGTCAGAGGTCGCCAGTCATTGCGTCACTCTGTGCTCAGTAGGTACGATACCATAGTGCAGGACAACAACAATTCATAATAAAGACGAATCGAAAGGAAGGGCAAGCATATCGAGGATCGGAAGATGAAGGTGTTTCACGTCGCAACGTTGGCCTTCACGGCCCTAACCCATTCCGCTCATGGATTCCAAGCGGCCCATCGCCCGGTCTGCGTGACGACGAGCACCCGGCTTCACTCCTCCGTTATCAAGGAGGAATCCAAGGTCGATGGCGACGCTACGGCCGCGCCTCTTAGCGTGGAAGAAATCGCTGCGGCCATGCTCGACTCCTCGCGAGCGCAGCAGCCCAAGACTATCATCATCAGAGAGGAGAGCAACAACAACAGGAGCAACAGCGATAGCGGATTGCAAAGCTTGCTCTTCACGGGCATGGCATTCATCGGCCTGCCCATGTGGCTCTTGCTGACGTCGATGCTTTACTCAAGCCCTCCGCAATCCATGCAATCCATGATGACACCTCGCGCGGCTGTGGTCAGCCCTCCTGCTCCGGTAGCGACCGTCGCGGCGCCCCCCTCCGCGCCATCATCGACCACCGTCGTCAGTCCAGCCTCCCAGCCGATCACCAAATCCGAGGTACGGGCCCTCTTCGACCTGTGGAACGACGCCCTCCACACCGGCGATCCGTCAACAGTTACCAAGCGATACGCGAAGGAGGGTGTTCTCCTCCCTACCCTGTCGGATAAGCCCCGTACCGACGTGGCGGGCATCGAGGATTACTTCGTCCATTTCTTGGAGAAAAAGCCCGATGGAAAGATCCTCGAGGGGGAGATTTTCGTTGGCAACAACTGGGCCCAGGATGCCGGTAAGTTTGTTGATAGAGAGAACATGAGTCTAAAATCGTACTCATGGCTTCCTGTAATTTCGTATCAACTCCATTTTTGTTTATCATCGTCAAACGAGCAGGTATCTACGAATTCACCTTCCAAGATGGATCCAAGGTCAAGGCCCGATACTCC